>CM076582.1:1052297123-1052570992 GCA_034641835.2 Pinus albicaulis | reverse complement strand
AAAATCCCATGGATCTCATTGAATAAATAGTGTGGATGCATCATCACCCGGAATTAGTCATTGAAAAGTAGTTGTTGAACTAGCCATTTTAAAACTTGCCGTTAATGAATTAGTTTATTATTTATTTAATTTTTTAAAAATAATATTATAATAAATGATTAAATATGGTCAGAGTTGTTGATTTATTTTATGTTTTTTGAAGTTTTATTTAAATTCATAAATATCTCTTTTATTTTATTAATGATATAATTAACTAACTACGAATACCATTAAATGTTACGTAAATAATTCAAATTTATCTATTTTATTAATGAAAATAGATATAAAATATGGACTATTCAAAATTGAATCAGTATACCAAATGTATTTAAGTTTGGCAAAAAAATATTTTATAGTAGTTAGACATATCCTAATTAATATAAGAATTTCAATTTAAACAAAAATTAAAATTGAAATATATTTAAAAATGCATTTTTTTATAATATTTTTATTAATCATAAAATGTTACATATAACTTGGATTTCAAAAATAGGACTAAAATATAGGAGATTGTTAAGATTAGCGAACTACCTACTAATAACAGATGATCAAAAACTCACTATGATAATCATGAATGCATAGATTACTCCTTCAATATTCAATATTTCCCTAGTTTGACTAATTGTTCACTATCTTCTTGGATCAGTGCCTTGTTACTCTTATGACCTTATTTTTTGGATTTTTGGTCTTGCCAAGAGACCACCTTGAAATTCTTCATTTGAATCAGAATACCAAACTATGAAGAAGTCAAGTCAAATAATTTTTTTCTTTTTTTGAAGATAGGCATTGTACAAAATCATAGGTTGATGATCTAGTATGTCCCTCATATATTTTTCATGTCATTCTTCTGTAAGGAAAATTAGTTGTAGGTTATCCATATCTATATCTTCTAGTAGGGATTATTATTTAGCTTCTTCCAAAGTGGATCTGACCATTTCCTATGGTGATGGATTTTGTTGGTTCTCTTCAAGAGACTTTTTCACATGATCTGTAGGATTCGATAAAGGGTTATCATATTTCTCTTTTCTTGATTATATGCTTAATAGAATGTTTTTTTGATCTAGAGACTCCTTTAAAGAGGAGGGAGACTTGAACCTATTTTCATATCTAGGGATATTTTTAAAACTTCAAGTACCCTAAGGATTCAAATTTCTTCATCTGTAGGTAAATTTTCCCAAAAAATATTGTTGTTCCTAAGAAGGGTGTTCTTTAGGATTTTACTTATTATTCATTGGACGATATCTAATAATATTTTTGTATTCATGAAAATGTATATATATAAAAGGAACACGTTCATAATCTATATAATTCTTCAAAAAAATATGCCCATAATGAGTATCTATCAAGGGTAGATGAGGTTGGGATATATTCATGTAACCAAATATCCAAGCATATGATTTGTACCTCTCTCTCTCTTAGTAGCCTATGATACTTTGACAAAGTTTTTGATCACATTGATGATTACTCCACAGGTTTTCCCCTCCCAATATTCCTTGGGAAGAGAAAAGAGACATACCTTGAATGGATCAACAAGGAAGCCTTCCTTCTCATGATTGTACAAGTCCTTCCGAAATCACATGAAGAGCCTTTCCTTGTTGAAAAAATATGGCCATCCTTCAAAAACCCCCAATCTATCTTTGAAGCTAAAGAAACTTACTATGAATATTCATTTTTAAATTGTATTTGACCCGAGGGTTCCATTTATTTTGGATCCACTAATCCATAAGCTTCCATATATATTCCACTGAACAATTTGTCACAACCGATTTGGTAAAATTGTATTTAAAATATGAAAATTATACACTATTACAATGTTATTTCTATTTATATTTATAGATATGTAGATCACTATTAATAACATATGCACACAAATAAAAAATATATAGAAAATAAATAAAAATAAAATAAAATCTCATACACATATTTGACACAAGATATGATTTAGGAAACCCTTTCATGAGAAAAAACTAGCTCAAAGGTGAGACCACTATCTTCTCTCTCTCTAGATAGAAAATTTTTCTGAGTATAAATAATAATGGTTTCTAGACTATAGGATACTATAATGCACACATCCACTTTGTGTATTCTATCTCATATCCCTCTTGTCTATTTTTTCTAAGCCATAAAATAAATGCACTCGAAATAATGGAACCCATTTTCCTCCTATTTCATTAGATAAATTTTGAAGTATAAAATGGACATCCTAAGGAATATTGCAATCAATTTTTTTCATGTATTTCACATTTTTCATGAGGTAAGTCCATCAAAAGTATGCATCATGTTTACTCCTTGGGTTCAAAATTAAATTCCGCATAGAGCAAGTCCTCTTTCTCGAAATTTGAGTAAAATTGTAGGGAGGTAAGTTGAAAATATGGCTTGAAAAAGTTGTTTATTTTTTATTTTTTTATAATTTTACCTTTTTACTCCAACATGGTGAATTGACACCATGGTTAATGTTAGGTCCCTATAATACTAGTGTAACCTATTATTTGTATTGTTTGTGTAGCCCCCTTATTGTTATTGTCGTGCCCATGTAGTCCCCATATTGTTATTATTGTGCCCCAACGAAGCCCATTAATATTATTTTTGTGCCCTTATATTATTATTATTATGGAATATCTTCTTATATTGTGACCCTTTAGACTCCTATATATAGAAAGGAGGTTTTTCCATTTGAATCATCTAAGAATTTTTTATTTATTTAATGGAAAGGAGGTTTCTCGCTCGAAGAAGATATTTTTTAAGTCATTGATCTATTATTTATATTGTTTTATGAGTTGGTTGCATGACATTTGGTATCAGAGCTTTGGGATTGTAGGGTTTTGTTTATTCAAACAGATCAACTTGGAATTTCACTGTAATATTTTTTTATAAGAGGCTTCAGATGCTGAAAGTTATACCACATGGAGCTAAAATCTTGGTGAACATTTTGTAAAAATTTCAGATCTTGGCTCACTGTGTTTTCTAACATATGATACCGGGAATTAAGGTTTTTGCAAGCTCCAAAATTCAGTCTCAAATAGGTGACCTAGGTAAAATCATCATAACTTTCATTTCATGCATCATATTGGAATTTTTAAAAAGTGGTTGAAATTACATGGACTATATCTTTTCATGTAGCAATTTCAGGGTCGAAGGTCAAAATAGTGACACTTTTAACTCCATATAAGTGTGCTCTACTGAACCAGTCTATAATGAGGTCATCGTTGGATATTGGATATAACTCTTTCTTGAAGACTCCAATATCAGCCTGAATTGTGGGTTTGGAAAGAAGACTCAGAGGGCTACCACAGTATGCAAATTTCATACCTTGCAAATATGAAATTACACAGATACAATAGATTCAATATTGAGCTCCTACAAAACAAGAAAAAGGTGTGTATTTTTTTTTTAAATTTACATAAGTTTTTTTTTTTTTTTTTAATCAGTTTACAGTGATTCAAGGGGCATAGTGAAGAATAAATATCGTTGTTTTATTCCAAAATGACTCGAATAAATAAAATCAAAAAATATATTAAGCAACCAAAAATCTCTACTATGAGACATGAAGAAGAGGAAAAAAGGCAACATGATATATCAAAATTAGGAGACCAATTGCAACAATTTCCGCTCTCACAAAGAGTAACCAAAAATGAAATGGAAGCTAAGATGGATGGTTTTAAGAATGGTTTAAAATGAGACATGGAAGGTTTGGAAACTAATATGGATAGTATAGAAGCAAAAATGAAAGGGAACATGGAAGATTTGAAGAATCGTTTGAAAGAAAACATGGAAGATTTAACAAAGATACTACAAGAAATGTGTCCTAATGGGGAAAAGGTATTAGATGAAACTTGTGATGAGTATAAAAGAAACTTTAATCATGATTTCATAGACCCTAACATTGGATTAAAGACACACCATATTCCAAATATCTATATGATTAATTTTGATGGTAAGAATTCGATAACATAGATACTACAGATGGGGCAATATTTTGATCTCCATAATGTGCAAGACACACAAACTCTTTGCAAAATTATATTTAGAACCCAATTGGTTGTATGGTATTGATGGATTTGTTCTTTTAAATTACTTGTTACTTGGTTAATTTTTACACAAGAAATTATAGCACATTATGAGGATACAAAGAGAAACACCTTCTTTAGCTAATTGATAAATCTAAAACAAAAGGTTTGAATGGTAGAGCACATTGAGGACTTCCAGAAAATAAATATAAGGGTAAATTATATTCTAAAGGAGCATAGGATTGATGTTTGCATAGGTACTTTAAATGGTAACACCCAACTTTAGGTTCACCTTTGGCAACCTGATTCATTGGAGAAGGCATTCAGGTTGGAAAGAAAAATTGAATGCAAAATTATGGAAACAAGGAAGTATACCTATCAAAACTATAAATATGGAAGTGTTGTTTCTCCTATCCTTCCAAAACCTACGAGGTTGACACCACAACAATTGGAAGAAAAAGATACAAATGGATTTTTTACAATTGTGATAGCAAATACACTAAAGGTCATAAGTGTGCTGAGAAGAAATTAGTTTACATAGATTGTGAAGAGTAGGAAGAAAAGGAACAAGAATATTCAAAATAAGAGGACATATACCAGGAACCAACCCTATAGAAAGAATAAATGAATTCCACCATATCTTGTAATGCATTGGTAGGAATTACCACTCCTCAAATTCTCATGATAGAAGGACATATCAAGAAGAAAAATGTAATAGTCTTGATTGATTCGGGTAGTAATCATAATTTTATTCATTGTAAGATAGCTAAGGAATTGAATTTCTTCTTATATCCAACATGAGAGTGTCAATTGGTGGTTT
This sequence comes from Pinus albicaulis, assembly GCA_034641835.2. Classification (NCBI taxonomy): domain Eukaryota; kingdom Viridiplantae; phylum Streptophyta; class Pinopsida; order Pinales; family Pinaceae; genus Pinus; species Pinus albicaulis. The sequence continues at coordinate 1,052,566,126 of CM076582.1, read as the reverse complement.
CAAAAAGAGGAACTATAAATTTCTCTGAAAAATGCCATAATATAAAGCTAACTATGGGGGGGTATGTATTTAATAGTCCAATTCTTTCCATTCCAATGGGTGGCGTTGTTGTTGTACTAGGAGTCCAATGGTTACAATGTCTAGATATGATAGCTTTTAATTTCCAAGAACTTTTCCTAAAATTTTCTTGCGAAGGAAAGTAAGTTTAATTAAGGTGTATCACGGGGAAACCATGAAAGGTAATAAAATATAATGGCATGACAAATATTCTAAATAAATAAAAATGGGGCATAATTGCACAATTATTCTAACTAGAGGTTCAAACATCGAAATCATCTATTTCTCCAAATCTCTAAAATGTCTTGGACAATCATTCCAAGTTATTTGAGACTCGCAAAGGCCTCCCACCTATTTGTGATCATGATCATGGTATTCATTTGATTCCAGTAATTGTTCCCCAAAACATCATGCCTTACAGATATCCCCGTGCCTAAAAGAGTTAAATTGAATGTATGGTGTCAGAAATGCTATAGGGAGGTATAATTCAGCCTAGTCAAAGTTATTTCTCTGCTGCAGTAGTATTGGTGACAAGCTCACTATTAAAGATAAATTTCCCATTCGTGTCATTGATGAATTAGATAGACCAAAATACTTCACCTAGTTGGATATTCATGGAGGATATCATTAGATTATAATGAATACTGAAGGCATTCTGAAAACAATAGTTAGAGCTCATGAGGGTCATTATGAATTTTTTTGTCATGCTTTTTGGCCTTACCAATGCACCTTCAACATTTCAAGGTTTAATGAATTCCATTTTCAAACACTTCTTTACAAATTTTGTGTTAGTATTTTGCCTCTGCAATCTGTCCAGGAACGAGTCTTGAAGGACCATATCACATACAACATGTAGAGGTGGTGCTCAAACTATTGGAGAAAAATAAATTATAAGGAAAACCTCCCAATGTTTCTTTGGAGTACAAGAGGTGACATTCAGGTCATATTGTTTCTCATGAGGGGGAAGACAGACCCTAACAAAATTAAAGCTATTCAGAAATAATGGAAAATCCTCAAACCATAAATCATTTGTGACATTTCATTTAGTCGATGAATACAAGATTACTGAAGATTTTTAGAATTAAGGAGACATAGAAACAATTTACAATAATGATGACAAAAAGATGTGATTTTATTAACCTAGAATAAACTAAGTCCTTGAAAATATTAAAAAGGAACAACCAAGCATCAAGATTAGCTACTCCGATCAGTGCCTTTATCAGAATGTGATTCCCTAAGAAATGGAATTGGTGTTTTATCGAAGAAGAAAATTCCATTTCTTTTGAAAGTCAGCCAATCAAAGGAAAGTATTTACACAAACCTATTTATGAGAAGAAAATTTTGGCAATACTACATGCGCTAAAGCAATGGAGACCTTGCCTAATGGGAAGACACTTCAAGGAAAAAATAAATATTGATAGTCTTAAATATTTTTTGGAACAAATATTATCTTTAGAAGAGGAGAAAAAATGGGTCACAAAGATGTTGGGTTATTAATTTGAAATCATATACAAAAAAGGGAAGAAACATTTTTTTTCCAGATGTACTTTCAAGAAAGGATGAAAATGTGGAATCATTACTTTGTTCCATTTATATTATCTAGCTAGAATGTATAACCAAAGTAAGGCATGAATAGAAGAATGACTAAGAAGTATGGAAAATCATTCAAAATTTGTAGAAAGATCGCAGTACATATGATACATTTAGCTGGAAAAATGATTCATTATGGTACAAAGATTTCTTATATATCTGTAATAATTCCCAACTCAAACAAAAAAATATTTTGGAATTGCATACCTCTACCATAGGAGGAAACTCGAGATTTTTAAAAACTTACCACAGGGCCAAGAAGGATTTCTTTTGGGATGGCCTTAAAGATGATATTTAAAATTTTGTGGCAAAATGTTTTTTTGTCCAAAATAAAGTTGAGACAATTAGTTCCCTGGGTTTTTTACAAACTTTATCCATTCCAAGTCAACATTGGGAGGAGGTTTCAATCGATTTTATCAAATTTTTACCCAAGTCCCAAGGAAAGAGTGTCATGATGGTGGTAGTTGATATACTTACCAAGTATGCACACTTTTGCGCATTATCTCATCCATTTAAAGCTATTACAGTTGCTACTTGATTTATGGAAACAATTCAAAAGCTAGATGGAAACCCAAAGATTATTGTAAATGACAAAGATCCCATTTTCATTAGAAATTTTTGGATGAAATTATTTTATTGTCTAGGTACTCAATTAGATCATAGCTCATCAGCTCATAGCTCAGCTTATCATCCTCAATCTAATGGGAAAACCGAAATAGTGAACAAATGTTTGGAACGATATCTTAATTTATTTGTATATGATAAAAAACACAATGGGTCAAGTGGTTACCTTTGACTGAATGGTGGTATAACACTTCCTTCCATACTGCAGAAAAAATGACCCCATTTACGGCACTTTATGGATATCATCCACCATCCATCACATCATCTTTAAGACAAAATTATAAGGTTCAAGCAGTGGAAGATCACACCGAGAATCAAAAACAAGTTCTCAACTCTTAAAGGATGACCTCAATTTGGTGTAGAATCAAATAAAACAATAGGAAGATGACCATCGCAGCTAAAGAAGTTTTGATGTGGGTGATTTGTTATTTTTATGGATACAAACATACAAAAAAATGTCCCTCAAGTAATATAAGAAGGATAATAAATTATCACCAAAGTATTATGGCCCTTAGAAAGTGTTGCAAAATATTGGTACTGTGGCATACAAATTGGATCTTCCCGCATCTTCTAAGTGCACCCAGTTTTCCATGTTTCATACTTAAAGAAGGTTATAGGTGACATGCTCCCAATTCAAGAAATATTTCGAAAACTTTATGAGGAAGGAAAAATAATATTGGAACCTGTAGCAAGCATGGAAAAAAGAAATAGACAGCTACAAAATCAATCAATTTCAGAGTATCTCATCAAGTGCAAGAACTTACTATTGGCATTATGAAGCAATATGTTGTCCTTGATGGCAACCTACTTGATGAAGTTTTCCTGAATGGAAACCTACTTGATGAGTTGCCTTTTGATAAGAAACCTATTTGTTAAAGATGTAAAAATAATGTATCTATATGTCAGTTAAAAAGTGACAGAGAAAGGAAATCCAATTAGGATAAGAGAAATGATAAATATAATATGTGGCAATGTATACACAAGTTTGATGAAGGCAACTCACATACATACGCTACTTGGTATAAAAAAAACCTAGGTATACATCTAGAATTACTATATTTGCAGTTATTATGAACAGAGGTTCTGTATACATGTAGGTATGAAGAATCCAAGTCACATATGCCTTTTTCACTCTAAAATTAGGATACTAGGAGGCATTACCATGGTATTATCCCATAGTATTGAGCATTGTGTCGCCTATTTGATTTCGTCTAAGAATACCATCGATGCTTGTGTGGTTTTGACTCATGGTATTGGTAAAGGCTAAACCTATATAAGGAGAAGAACATCATAGTGCATGAGGTGTGCATGTGTCTGGGTATTAATGAATAATTCACTCTGAAGTATATCTGCATGGAATGGGTTACAATTTATTGATAGATATGAAATAATAATGCACCTATGAATACAATGATGGATCAGGATCCCTAGACCTGAAATGACTATCTATTTTCTAGATCTGTTTATGGAATGTTTACATTTGTGATCTGGAAAATTTTTTCTGAAGTGAGGGGTAAGATCTGAGCTAGTTATTTATTCTAAAAGGTTGCAAATTCCTGTAATGTATGCATATATATACACACATTCGTCTCTGTAAAAGTGCATATATACGCAGGTTCAGTTAAGAAAAAGCGTGTATAGGATGTAGGGTTTTGCGGAAGTGTGGAGAAGGAAATTTCTAATTTGTTTTGTTGTTTTACTGCTATTTGTCAATGATGTCTTCATACAGATCTGGGTTGTTTGAATACTGATTATGCTGCTAGATGATTATGATTAAAGATTAGTTTTTGGTGTGTTGGTTGATTATTAAGTGAATTATTTGATAATGGTATGAGTTTCAGTTTGATGTATGTTCTTTGAGCTTAAATGTGTGGAGTGGGTCTAGTCTGAAAATTTGATGAAAAGAGGCCTACAAGTTGTGTTGTGTTGAAGCTGTTGGATCTAGTGTGAAAATTGATGAAACAAGGTCCACGGTGGTGCTAAGGGTCGAAGCCTTTAATGAGGGGGTCGTAGATCCCTTCCAGTGGTTGCTGGTAAACGATATTAGGGGCTAGGAGCTCCTTTCTAGGAGTGGCTGGTAAATAAGAAGCAGGGGGTCATAGCTCCCTTCCAATAGTGGCTAGTAAACGAGATCGGGGGGTTGGAGCTCCCTTCAAGTAGAAGCTAGAGAAAGAGAGAAGGTTATAGCCTTCTGCAGGTGGGTGTCTGCATGTTGGTATGAGTCTACACCAATACAAGATTGTAAGCAATTTTATTTACAATATATATTGAAGAAAAAGAGGACAACAATGGTCCTTTTCTATCAAATTGGGTTTCCACCTTAAATCCTGGTATTCATGTGTATTTATTATGTTTGATAATTTATTCTATTCTTACTGAACATGCTTACTTCTTACTAAACATCTGATGAGTAAATGATTCACTATTCTAAGTAAAGAATTACATGCATAGTAAGATCTCTGGATATATGCAAGTTTTCTTAAATATAGCCACATGTATACGCCAGTTGGGTTCATTAAAGTCATGTATAGAAATCAGTAAAGAAAAATTAAAAGTTTACAGTGAGTTATAAATACTGATTCACCAACCCCCTTTCTCAGTATTTTTCCCAACAATTGGTATCAGAGTAGGTCCTTATAAAGAATCTTAATCACTTGAAGGAGATCCGTTGCAATGGGAAGTCATGAAGGAGTATTTTCTATCAAACCACCATTTTTCAATGGAAGTAATCTATTATTCTAGAAGATACGAACAAGACCTTATTTGAAAATTCTTGGAGCAAAAGTATGGGGAATCGTCGAAGGAGGTTACCAGTATCTAGCAAGTGTTCCTACAGATGAAGCAAAAAGGAAGAGATAGGAAATCAATGCCAAAGATGTCAATGCCTTATTGGGAAGCCAGTCATAAATATAATTTATCAAAGTTATGCAACTCAATTCATCAAAGGAAATACGGTACAAGATTCAAAGGTGATGCAAAGGTAAAAAGTGTCGAATTTCAAACTCTTAGAATTAAATATGAAAGTATTAGAATGCATGATGATGAAAGTGTTGAAATTTTATTCCTAAGACTAGATGAGATTGTGAATTCTAAGAGGAATATGGGTGAAGATATAAAAGACTCAACGCTAGTAGAGAAAATATTGAGATCCCTAACTCCAAAGTTGAGTCAAAAGTGTGAGCTATTGAAGAAAAGAATGATCTGCAAACTCTTACTGTTATTCAACTGCATGGTATTCTGACTGCTTTTGAAATGAGAATAGGAGGTTCCTCACAAGTCATAGAAGTTTCTTTTAAGGCTTGTGCTAAAAGAAAAGAAAAGGAAGTTCTCAAGGAATCAAGTTGTATATCAGAACAAGAAGAAGCAAATTTTGTAAGAAGACTTCAACCAGGTACTGGAAGATTCAGAGGTAAGCTTCCCTTCAAGTGTTTTTCTTGTGGTATAGTTGTCCATTATGCTACTAAATATTCTTAAAAAGAAAATCATGATAAAGGGAAACAATTTCAAAAGGGAAGGAGTTATTATACAAATGAAGATAATAATGGATTGTCAAATGTGGAAGAAGAAGATTCTGATCAAGATCCACAAGTGCTCATGGAGTGTACCATAGATGATGATAATTTCCCAAAAGAAAGGGATCCCATTATTGAAGAGTTGAATAGATAAAGAAAGAAAGGATTATTTCATGGATGTTGTGTCTATTGTAACTCATTTTGGCATAAGGCCACTGATTTCAGGTTAAGTATGATGAAAAGATCTGAGAAATTGGAGAATTTCCAGCACACAATATGAAATTTCAAGAAAAGCTAGAAAAAGAAGAAGCACTGGTAAAAAATGTAGGGAATATTGACCCTACTACAGTCATCTATTTCTAAAGTTTATTTCTCATAATGACTGCATGACTAATTTGAGATAAATTATAGGAATCAATAATGTATCAGCACAGGGGGAGAGAAATATGGTTGTTCCCATGGTTGGTTTGGTAATTCTGGTTGTGTTTATTTCTAACAGTGCATCTAATGTGACAACATAAGACAGGTACTGAATGTATAAGTCCACGGGGAGATGGAGTTGTGAAATTTCAAGTATTTAACTTTCTTTACGCGAGTTTTGTGAACTAAAGAAATGTATACAAGTGAGTTCCAATGGTGACAGTTGTGTATGTTTTTCTCTTATAAGAAAAATAGTGGGGTAGACTCAAGAAACTTTTATGATATGATGCTAACAATAATAATTTTCTTGATATGATCTTGATGGATATATCTACTAATATGATATTAAGTCTTGATTATTTGATTGATGAAGACGCTTTGGTGATCAGGAGCACAGTTTCAGGGGGAGCATTAGCCTTGCTGAGAGTAATGCATTGTTGCCATTATGTTGGTTGTTGAATTATGATCTCTCTCTTGAGATCTTTTGGTCTTGGTTATAAAAATTCATATCTGTAATTTGATGACAAGGTCATGTTGACACCTATGATGTAAAATTGTTATATTCAGTCATGTAAGGACTTGTTCAAAATTTTAAACTCACTTGGTTGGATATTTGAGTCAAAATTTGCAAACCCAGTTGGTTGGGAAGTTGAGTCAAATATGTGATTCCACTTAGTTGGATCATTGATGTAAGTATGAGCCCTTGATGATAAGAAAGGTCATACTCAGTTGCGTTATAATGTCATGTACTTCATTGAAAATTCTGTCTGAAGATTCAGAATGGACTCAGGGGGAGCATGGTAAATTAAGTGCACATCAAATATACAGACCTCTTCTTTCTACAAGGGAAGAGAAACCTTGTTTTGTTATTGGTCCGCCCTTTTCCCTTGATGTAAAAGGGGGAGAGTATCTTGGTGTTTTAATAATGGTTATTATTAATGTATCTATCTGTTGTGGTGATCAAACACCATCATGGTTTCCATCATATCCAAAGGGGGAGATTGTTGGCATTATGATGCAATATGTTGTCCTTGATGGAAACCTACCTGATGAATTTGTCATTGATGGAAACCTACTTGATGAGTTTCCTTTTGATAAGAAACCTATTTGTTAAAGACGTAAAAATGATGTATCTATAGGTAAGTTCAGAAGTGACAGAGAAAGGTAATCCAGTTAGGATCAGAGAAATGATAAATATAATATGTCACAATGTATACGCATGTTTGATGAAGGAAAAATTCGTACATACGCTACTTAGTATAAAGGAAAACTACCTATACATCCAGAATTAGTATAGTCATAGTTATTATGAAGAGAAGCTGCGTATACATGCATGTATGAAGAAGCCAAGTTGCGTATGCCTTTTGTGCTCTAAAATTATGATACCAGGAGGCATTACCATGGTATTAGCCCACAGTATTGAGAATTGTGTTGCCTATTTGATTCTGTCCAAGAATAACATCAACACTTGTGTGGTTTTGGCTCATGGTATTGGTAAAGGCTAAAAATATATAAGGAGAAGAAGATCATAGCACATGAGGTGTGCATGTGTCTGGGTATTAATATATACTTCACTGTGAAGTATATCTGCATGGAATGGGTTACAATTTATTAATAGATATGATATAATAATGAACTTATAAATACAATGATTGATCAGGATCCCTAGACCTAAAATTACTACGTATTTTCTAGATCTGTTTATGAAATGTTTAGATTTGTGATCTAGCGAATGTTCATTGAAGTGAAGGGTAAGATATGAGCTGGTTATTTGTTCTGAAGAGTTGCATAGTCCTGTAATTTTTGCAGATCTACATGCAGGTTCGTCTCTATAAAAGTGCGTATATATGCAGGTTTAGTTAAGAAAAAGCGTGTATGGGATCTAGGGTTTTGTTGAAGTGTGCGGAAGGAAATGTCTGATCTATTTTCTCTTTTTACTATTGTTTGTCAATGATGTCTTCATACAGATTTGGGTTTTTTGAATACTGATTATGCTAATATTTGATTACTATTAAAGATCAAATTTTGGTTGGTTGGTTGATGATTAAGTGAATTATTTGATACGGGTATTAGTTTCAGTTTGATGTATGTTCTTTGAGCTTAAATGTTTGGATTGGGTCCAGTCTGAAAATCTGATGAAAATAGGCCTACAAGTTTTGTTGTGTTGAAGTTGTTGGATCGAGTCTGAAAATTAATGAAACGTGGTCTGCCGTAGTGTTGAGGGTTGAAGCCTTCAGTGAGGGGATCATAGCTCCGTTCCAGCAGTTGCTGGTAAACATGATCAGGGGGTAGTAGCTCCCTTCCAGGAGTGCCTGGTAAATGATAAGTAGGGGGTCATATCTCCCTTCCAGTAGTGACTTATAAACAAGATTAGGGGGTTGGAGCTCCCTTCCAGTAGAAGCTGGAGAATGAGAGAAGGTTGCAGCCTTCTGCAGGTGGGTTCCTGTGTGCTGGTATGAGTCTACGCTGGTACAATATTGTAAGCATATTTATTTATAATAAATATTGAATACAAAGATGACAAAAGCAGTGGTTTTCTCCTGAATTGGGTTTCCACCTTAAATCCTAGTGTTCATGTATATTCTTATGTGTGATGATTTATTCTATTATTACTTCACATGATTACTTCTTACTAAAAATCTAATGAATGAATGATGAAATGATCTAAGTAAAGAATTATCTGCATAATAAGATTTCTAGACATATGCAAGTTTGCTTAAAGATAGCCACGTGCATATGCTAGTTGGGTTCATTAAAGTCGCATATAGAAATTGGTAAATAAAATGTAAAATTTTACAGTGAGTTATAAATATAGATTCACCCCCCCCCCCTCCTCACAGTATTTTTCCCAACACTCACCCGGTCAATATTCGACATGAGAGGATAAGAATCTTGTATAGAATCATCCATAATTACTCAAGTGTTGAGGAAAACATATTTTTGAAGGAGACGGGCATGTTAAGTCCCTATAATACTAATGTAATCCCTTATCAGTAATGTTAGTGTATCCCCTTATTGTTATTTTTGTGCCCATGTAGTCCCCATATTTTTATTATTGTTCCCTATAGAAGCCCACTATTGTTATTATTGTTTTGTTATATTATTATTGTTATGTAGGCTATGATTATATTGTGACCCCTTAGACTCATATATATAGAAATGAGGTTTTTTCATTTGAATCATATAATAGTTGTTCATTTGTGTAATGTAAAAGAATTTCCCCCCTCAAAGAGGATATTTTTTAAGTCGTTTATCTATTATTTTTATTGTTTTGTGAGCTAGTTGCATTACAGCTGAAATCGTCATATTGAATCTTATTGGTTCTTGAAAATTTGATTTTTTTTGTACATTTTTGTTTTGCGACTCATTTTGAACTCAAAATTTTGCTAATGGTCCATTTATAATACAACCCTATAGCCTACTAGTGGTTAGGTTTGACTACCTCAACACTTAACTATAGTTACAATATAGACTCTTCTAGAATATTATTAATCATAATCACGTTGATAACCCCTTTTCCATGAATTAAGGGGGTTGGTGTAATATCCTCTCGAATTATGGTGGTAAAAATAGGAAGGTCGACTTCCAACTGGCATAACTTAGGTACAAAATCTGAATAAAAAAAAAATATTTTTGCAGATGCTAATTGTAAATTGAAAATATGTGATTTTGGGCCTTCTCATGTCTCCTACAATGATGCTCCATCTACCATTTTCCAGACAGATCATGTGGCAACTAGGTGGTACTACACCGTTGAGCTTTCTGGTTATTTATTTACTAAGTAACCTCCTACAATTGATATCGGGAACGTATTATGCGTATTTGTTGAAATGAGTATGGGGAAGCCATTTTTTTCTGGGAAGAGTTTCGTACATCAACTAGATATCCTAATTGATTTTCTTGGCACACCGCCACCATCAAAATTTCCAGGATCCACAATGAGAATGACAAAAGATACTTATGTAACATGAAAAAAATAAGCCAATGTCTTCTCACAGGAGTTACAAAACGTAGATCCACTTGTCATTTGTGTTCTTGAGCTTATGCTTGCATTTGATCCAAAAGACCAACCTATAGGAAAGGAGGCATTAGCATATCCATATTTCAATGGTTTGGAAACATTTGAGTGTTAACCTTCAATGTAGCCTATTTCAAAGTTGGAGTTTGATTTTGAAAGGAGAATATTAACAAAGGATGGTGTGAGAGAGATTATATATCGAGATATTTTACATTATCATGCTCAGATGCTATAGGAGTATCTATGTAGTTCCAAAAATTCCAACTTTATGTATCCAGGTGTTGTAGATATGTTCAAGAGACAATTTTCTCATCTAGACAAACACTATAGTAAAGGTGAAAAAAACACACATGTAACGAACCCAATTTCCAACTAATTCTTTTATTATTATTCTTTTACTATAGATATTAACATATTCATTAAATTTAATTCTTTATTACACTTTCTATCATTTCTATATATTATTTCTAGATATATTAAATTTTGGTCCTCTTACTACTTGGACAACGCATTCATTTATTTCTCATAGTCATGTATAAATGGTACTTGTATTTTGTCACAGTTTACTACATAACTTGTTTCATTGCAATGTATTAAATCAGTCCTCTCTTCAAATAATTATGATAGTTACCAAGTTCCTTCCTTGTAGGCACAAGGTGTTTGGTTATAATGGTGGATCCTTAGCATACTTTGATGAACCATTTATTAGTCCCTGCCGCCTGCGGCATGTGACTATACTAACCGAGTTTTTATGTTACAATTAGTCTATTTCTAATTAACCTAAAGTTTTTTGTTGCAATTTCATGAAATGAAATCAATCAACCAATCAAATAAAAGCATTGTTTTGTACAATCAATAAGAGTCTTTTTCATCTTATTTGGCCTCTCCCCGAGCCAAAGAGGCTATTAAATATTATATGGTTTCCTTGAAAATTTTAATAGACAAACTCATGCCAGCATTAGTTCCTGGCATGAAATGTTGGCTTGAAATGTTGGTTTGGGAGGGGCTCATTCGGTAAGTTACGAAAGGGTGGGTGAGCTCTGTCCACTTTTGCCAACTATAAAAAGCTATGAAAGCTTCTTTCCATGGCTGCCACCTATGAAAACGTTGCACAACTGTCATCTATACATCAGTAGAGCCATGCAGATGTTCATTTTGACAACCTTGCCATGCAGATGTTCATTCGAAAACTTTACTCTTTTCCTTCACTGGATTTGTTAAGGTAGTGGCTTTGTGGCTTTGTTCTTGGAATTCTTGGCAAGGGGCATTGGATTTGTGTGAATAATGAACATGTTATGGAACTGGAACTTTGTACTGGATGAAAGTCCTCCATTACTTATACATGTGAGGTTGTGGGTTTCTTTTCATAGGCATTTCTCGTGCTTATGTGTTGATTTCTCATATTTACTGCAATATTTTCTTATTTCACTGTGGGAAAAAAATTGAATGTTTCCACTTTGAATTCAATAGTATTTATAACTATAGCCGTTGTGTTTATAGGCATAGACTCAAACTCTGATAATCCAGCTCTTGTAAGCCATCGCCAATATGTTTCTACCTTCATATGGGACATTTTAGGCTCGGTATTGCATGGACTATTTTTTTCATTATCAGAGCTTCTGTTCATTAAGATATTAGGAAGTGAATCTTTTCAAGATGTCCTGGAACAACATGTTATGGTTTCACTATTTGGTTGCATTAACATGTTATGGTTTCACTATTTGGTTGCATTTTTACAACTTGGTCGCATTTTTACAATAGTCGATGTAATTATAAATCATGATTTCACAACTATGAAGTTAGAATGGTGTAATTATAAATCATGATTTCACAGCTATGATATTAGAAGCAGTTGCGTATAAACATGGGGCAGTCTGGTACTATATGCTACTTTTCTGGGGGGCTGTAACTTTCAAGGTTGGAATACTAGGAAGTCTAGCAGTGCTTTACCTGACATTGACGCTGATAGCTGGAGTGCTTAATGCAGTATGAGTCGATGTGACTAGTATTGCAGCAGTTGTATGTTTCCATGACTCTATGGGTGGCTTCAAATTTATTTCTGTCCTTCTTATGATTTGGGGGTTTTCTTCATACATTTATGGTCCTGCCACAGAATCCAAAGTAGAGCAACAACTAACTAACAAATCCAAAACAGAGCAGCAGCTAACTAACAATATAAATTTAGATCTGCTAATAAACTCCTCCAATAGTTCTAATTGCCAGATATGATAAGCTACAACAAAAAATAACCCATTATATAGAAAAGATTCAAGATTTTAAATGATATTGAAATTCCTTACCTTGATGAATCATCTTCTGCTTCACAGTGTCCTCCTAATGAAATTTCTACCTCACAGATTCCTCCCAAAGAAAATTAAGCAGAGAGGTAGATCCACCCTAACTGATCTTTATTTAGACAGTGGAAAAATAAACAAAGAAAATTTCCATGGCTTCTGATCTCTTGATGTCTTTTTGGAAATGGATATTGAAAGCTATTTTTCCCATGGCTCCTGCTCTTGTTGGACACTAGAGCCCAACTGTATAAGCTCTTTCTGAGGAGAAAATTGTTCAACTTAAACATCTACATATAAGCTCTTTCTGAAGAGAAAAATTTTCAACTTCAACATCTACAAACACAGCTCTTGTGGGACACCAGAGACCAACAGTATAAGATTTTTCTGAGCAGCAAATTGTTCAACTTCAACATCTACAAACACAGGAGAAAATTGTTCAACTTCAACATCTACAAAACGTGGAAGCAGAAACCTATGAAAATCTAATTGGAAAAAAAATTTGTTTGTTTGAGAGTTGTGTGTGCTTTGGGTGTTCATGTTCTCTGCTATTTATATGAAGGAAATTGGGTAGCCTGCTCGATTTCAAAGCCGATGCATTTGGAAATATCTTTGGGATGACAACCATTTTTCGCCATACATATTAGCATGATATAATGATAAGTGGTGAGACACGTGACTTTCATGCCCTCTTATGGAGATAGACCTAATTTTTAACTTCACTTTTTTATTCGATTCTTAAGAAAACACTTTAATGACTTTTGGGGACTTCCTTTTTAACTTATTTCTATCTGAAGAAGCTATTTATGGTAGGCGTAAATGATTATTTAACTACTTTTTTGTTTTCTTCTATTTTTTTGTGGTTTATCTCAACTGATATTTAACAATTTTTTTTGTTTGCTTGATAATTTTTATTGTTTCTCTGAATACTTTTCTCGTTTGCATGATAATTTTTAGTTTGTGTTAAATTCTTCAATTTGTTTTGGGGATCCCGATCCAACTGATGATGCTGGTGATGCTCAGGCTGAAAATAATAATGTTGGTTCTTTTGGTGATGCTAGGAATGAAGCTTATTCTATTGGTACTGATGGGGCTGCTGGAAATGCTCTTATTGGAACTACAATTGCTACCGAGGCTAGGAATAATAATACTAATAAGACTGGTTCAACTGGTGCTTATTATTCTGGGACTCTTTTTGCAGCTAGGAATGTTACTTTAAATGCTTATTCTTAAACTGCTTATTCAAATTAAAATTATATTGGTTCAATTGCTCCTTCAACAACTTATTCAAACTATCCTGTAACTCCACTGGTGCTTTTGGAAATACTGTTAAGAATGCTCCTTCAACTTTTTATGGGAATGCCACTGGTAATGCTGATAGGCTGCTACTTCCACTGATGATGCAGATGGAACTGAGACTGGGATTCCTTTTTACACTGGTAATTATCCTCGAAACGCTGGGAACATGCTTAAAAAAACAACAAAAAAAAGGCCTAGCTGGTGCGGCTCTTTATTCAATTGATGTTGGTTAAACTGTTGCCAAGAAAAACATGCATAATTCTAATTTTAGGTCAGATAAATTACTGTAAATATGAGGTATAAATGCAAGCCAACACATTATTCTTTCTCAATAATAAGTGTGCACCTTATCAAAATATTGAAATGAAAACAATTTGTATACAAAAGATTGAAAACAATTTATATACTATAGTACATGTGCCCAACATTGCTTCTCCTAAAAAGATAGTGCAATTTAGGTTACTGTACAGAAATTCCGGATACTTATCGAGTCAAGGCATAGATTTATCATTATGCGCTCTCTGTTTATGTATGTCTCGACCAAAGTATATATATAATATATATATATATATATATATATATATATATATATATATATATATATATATATAGATATATATATATATATATATCTAACTTCATCTTATTCTTGTTCTTTTAACCATGTGATAACTCCTTTCTTTCATGTGAGTGGGTTATATGACATCGGTTGTTAATAGAGCTAGTGGCCTACACTATACACTTGTCACTCTCAGATATGAACCACGCGGTTTTGTCCCACATGATCCATTTTACTTTTCGCACTAGTGCACTCTCAATGGTGGAAATATCAGTTGTGAGATACAAAGGCTGATATTCACTAGGGTTAACCGAAATGATTTATCCTACTCCTTTCTCGAATTTGACTTCATGCGTTCCTTGTCTATGTCAAAGTGTGTCTTTGTGGTTTAGGAAGGTAATTTCAAGGAAATATTTGATGTTTAAGGCCATTTGTTCCTCTATGGAAATTGTAACATGGCCCCATGAATGCTTGTAACCTTATGGTTTATTAGCGTCTTGCTAGTTATGCGGTAATCCCTCTAGTCCTTTTTTCTTCCTATTTATTCTGTTTCTCTGTCACATTACTCAAATTTTAATGAAGTTTTTTCATAGCTATGTCAATATATTACACAGGTGTGTCTAATGCATTTGGTTCAAACTATTCGAATTTTTATTTTGGGCTAGATAACATAATATTGTTCTAGCCCCACATTTTCTATTCTTTATGGTTGCCATAAGATTAAAAACAAAATCCACGATCAGTTTTACCTTATTAGTTTTCATTGCTCTATTTTATTCTTGTTATTATATTATATACTATTATTTATCTATTACCTCAGGGTGTTCTCAGTATTTTCAATGTTTAGAATCTCTTGGCGTTGCTCAACGGTGTCACTGCAACTTCCCTCGGGTTATTATCAATGAATCTCGGATAGGTGAATTTTCCTTTTCCTCCTTTAATGGGTATTGTCTGGGTAATTGTTTCGTTGACCAATTTTGATTAATCTCTTATTCCATAGAGATCATTTCCAGTTGGAAATAATTAATATTATTTGTATATTAATGGAGAAATAGTTACATTGTTTTAACGTAGCTCCTTAAGTTAGGATTAGTTCCTAGGATATAGGAGTTTGTTTACAACTCCCTGATTCTTTGTGATGTACTTGTAGTTGTATCATTCCATTAATTAATGTAGAGTGTACTCTCCATTTGAGTTTAGTCTCCAGGTGCAGTACTCACCTGTGAGATGCAACTTCTATTCAGTTCAGTTTTTATCTTGGTATCAGAGCTCAGATTGGGTGAGCCTGATTTGTTTATTGAGAGCCTTAGTGGCTACAGAGCCTTCGTGGCTATGGTGTAGACAGGAGCGTTGTGCTCACAGGAGCTTCGTGCTCACAGGTCTCAGATGATTGATTAATCTCTGAGAAGAAGAGGGTTTGGCGCACTTTTTCCGCTGACAGTCGCGCCGAAACACGCAATTGTCGCGAATGTTAGGTCCATACCTGCGCGATTGCGCCGAAACACACAATTGGTGCGTCTGTTCAAGCCATACCCGCACCAATTTGGTTTCTCGCATGAATTTTTATCTGGGCGCAAATTTTTTGCCTCGGAAAAGTGCCAATCTCTCTTTTAGCAATTGTGCACATAATATTTTCTTGGTGGTGGTAGATCGGAGTTGTGGATTTGCCCAGTGGTTGTAGATCAGAGTTGCAGATTTTCCCAGTGGTGGTAGATTAGAGTTGAGGATTTTCCCAGTGGTGCTAGATTAGAGTTGCAGATTTGCCCGATGGTGGTAGATCGGAGTTGAGGATTTGCCCAATAGTGGTAGATCAAAGTTGCATATTGGCCCGATGGTGGTAGACCGGAGTTGAGGATTTTCCCAGTGGTGGTAGATCGGAGTTGCAGATTTTCCCGATGGTGGTAGATCGGAGTAGCAGATTTTCCCGGTGGTGGTAGATTGGAGTTGTAGATTTGCCCGATGGTGGTAGATAGGAGTTGAGCATTTGCTGGTGGTGGTAGATCAGAGTTACAGATTTTCCCGGTGGTGGTAGATCGGAGTTGTGGATTTTTCCAATGGTGGTATATCAGAGTTATAGGCACATTTTTGAGGTGCTACACATGTGATTCTCCCAGTGGTGGTGGATCACGAGATTGGACTAGGTTGGTGGAAGATCTATGATCAGGATCTAGTATGTATTGAATTTCTGTTACTGTAGCTTGTAATTATTCAGTTGGTTAGTGTTATTCATTGGAGGATCTGAAATCTTATCAGTTCAGTATGAATAATAGCATAGAATCGTATCTCAATGATTCTAGCAAACTCAATGGGTCTAATTTCAGCAATTGTAAATTCAAGATACAGACATTTCTTGAGGGAGAAAACACGTGGTTGATTGTCATAGGTGATGATAAGAGACCAAATTCGATAACATGAATAGCTACATAGGAACAAGACTAGGATAAAAGGGAGAACAAAGAAAAATTCATACTGAAGATGTCCGTCAAGGACAATATTATCCCACACATTAGAGATGGAAAATCGTCCACTGAGATTTGGATGACGATCAAGAATTTATACCAGACACAAAGTACAAATTGCATCGTGTCACTCAAAGGCAAGTTGTTTTCAATGAGGATGGAGGAAAATGAATCTGCTGCTGGATTCATTGCAAGGGTTAAAGACCTGAAGGACAGATTGGGAGACATCAGAGCGAAGGTGTCTGATTCCAATCTAGTCACAATTACATTGAATAGAATGAAGGATGACTATCAGATGTTCATCACAAGATTGGTAGCGATGGATAAAGCCCCTACATTTGAAGAATTGACAAGAATTTTGCTACAAGAAGAAGAGCGGCGGCAGAATTTAAAACCACGGAGTGATGATCTTGCTCTGATGGTGAAGAGACGACAGTTTAGAGGGAAGCGTCCACAATAGAAACAACAACAACAACAACAACAGAGAGGAGGAAGCACATTTCAAAAGAGATTATTTAGAGGTATGTCTGCAAACAATTTTTCAAACAAGAAATGTATTTATTGTGGGAAAATTGGCCACCAAATTAGGGACTATTATAAGAGGCAGACAAACGAAGCAAGGAATAAGCACAATAGGCACAAAGGATACTTTGTGCTTGAAGATGAAGACCATTATCATAAACTTCGACTATTTACAGCTGATTGTGCTCTTTCAGCTTCTAAGGAAGTTGAGGACGACATATAGTATGTCGATTCTGGTGCATCCTCACGTATGACAGGTAAGAAATAATGGTTTGAATTTCTTGAAGAAACTTCATGTGGATCTAAAATTTAGTTAGGAGATGACAGAGGATATGAGCTCAAAGGGTACGGTGATATTCCAGTAAAGTTACCTTGCAGTGACATTAGACATCTTAAGAATGTACTGTATGTGCTTGGGATTAGGAAAAATTTGATCTTTGTATCTATGATAACTGATCAGGATATCTTAGTTGAATTCTTCAAGACCCGCTTTGTCATAAAAAATAGCAAGATGGAAATAGTTGCATCAAGAGTACGTGTGGGGAGTCTGTACAGACTAGATGTTAAAATCATGCTACAGCAAGCCATGGTTACAACTGGATTGACAACCGAAAACCTTTGGCACCAGAGATTCGGTCACCTTAATTTGCAAGACCTCATGTTACTTCAGAGAAAAGGTATGGTCAATGGACTCCCTATTTTTCATAGTGTTTAGTTAGATTGTGATGGATGTGCATTAGGGAAAATGCATAGAGAATAATTTCCTCTACATGTTAATAGAAAGGAAAGAGATATTCTAGAGGGTGCATATTATTTTCTTCTGTTTATTGATGATTGCACTAGATTCCCTTCAATATATTTTTTGAGTAAAAAGAGTCAAACCTTTCAATGTTTTAAAGAATTTAAAACTAAGGGAGAGAAGCAGACAGGAAAATGCATAAAAAATCTATGCTCGGATCAAGGGGGAGAATACAGGTTAGGAGAGTTCATGAATTTTTGCGGATATCATGGGATTGTTCAACAATTTACAATGCCTCATACACCACAGTAGAATGGAGTGGTGGAATGAAAGAACAGAACTCTTGTGGAGTGTGCAAGGACTATGCTTCAAGGTAAGGGTCTATCAAATGGTTTTTGGGTGGAAGCCATCAACACTATTGTTTATTTAAAGAATAGGAGTCCTACTAAATGTCTTGGCTTCAAAACCCCTTTCGAAGCATTATATGGATTCAAACCAGCAGTGAGTCATTTGAGAGTTTTTGGGTCAAAATATTTTTCCCATATACCCAAGGTGGATAGAAAGAAGTTAGATCCTAAAGCCATGAAATGTATCTTTGTAGGATATGGCACTGAGTTTAAAGCATGGAAAATTTTAGGGGCTAATATTCGTAGATGGGCTGATTTTCTATACTTTTTCCAAAAAAAATATTCGCCAATTTTCATTTTTTCTAAAAATAATTCGCCTAGGTTTCATAGTATGAAATTATTTTACCCTAAAAATTGCCAATATATTATATATACTAATATAATATAATGATAATTTTACATAATTTTACGAAAATATCATAAAACATATTACAATTTTTCTATTATAGATTAACAAGATTCGCCAAGGTTTCTAAAATTTCAAATAGATATCCATCCTTAAAATTTTCCCTGGTTTAAAGCATACAAGTTATTTAATCCCATGAATCATAAAATATTTGGAAGTCGAGATGTGGTATTTCATGAACAGGCTGAGGAAGGAAAAGATGACAGTAATAATGAATGACACATTCCATTATTAATGGAGGAAAACAGCAAGGATAATCAGGAGAAGGAGCATAAAGAAGAAGAAGAAACAGGTGATGTAGTCAATAAGGCAAGCCAATATAAGTCTGAAGCAGTCAGATATGAGGTAAGTCCCCTACTGAGGAGATCAGGTAGGAAGACTCAATTACCAGCCATATTGAAATACTATGCTTTAATGAAAAGTATTTTAAACATTGTAAAACCCATAAATTATAAAGAAGCAAGTCAATCTGATCATGGAGGATTGCAATGAATGAAGAAATTGAATCAATTACTAGAAACCATACTAGGGATTTAGTTGAACTTCCTGAAGGAAAAACACCCATAGGTTGTAAGTGGTTGTATAAACCTAAAGTGAATGCAGATGGGAGTATAGAAAAGCTTAAAGCTAGACTGGTAGCAAAGGGTTATTCACAACAAGAGGGAATAGATTTCGATGAAACCTTTGCTCCTGTAGCGAAATTAAATAAAATTAGAATTCTAATATATTTAGATACAAAATATAAGTGGAAGCTACACCAGTTAGATGTTAAATCTGCATTTTTGAATGGTTATTTGAAGGAAGAGATTTATTTAGCTCAACCTGAAGGGTTTTTTAAAAAGGGGTAGGAACGTCTTGTTTGTAGATTGAAAAAGGCATTATATAGTTTAAAACAAGAACTTGGGTCGTGGTATGAGAAGATAGATTCATTCTTCGTACAACATGGTTTTCATAGGAGCATGAATGATCCAAATCTGTATACCAAGTTTAATAAACAGAGGAAAATTATTTTTATTTATTTGTATGTAGATGATATGATTATAACAAGTAATGCAGATACTCTAATAAAAGAAATAAAATGGCAGATGTCGCAAGTATTTGAAATGAAATATCTCAGAAATCTCCATTATTGTTTGGGTCTGGAAGTGTGGAGAGATTCTAGACAGAATTTTCTTACTCAAGGGAAGTATGCTAGAAGTCTACTAGAAAGATTCAGAATGGAGTAGTGTAAATCAGCAGGAACACCATTTCTACAGAATCTAAAGTTGTGCAGTGAAGATGGAACTAAGGAGGTGGATGCCACTAAGTATAGACATCTAGTTGGTAGTCTAATATATCTTACTACAACTAGACCATATTTGGCATACTATGTTAGTGTGTTGAGCTAGTTCATGTCTAAACCTCTCGAAAGTCATTGGGTTGCAGCAAAGAGTGTGTTGAGGTATCTTTGTGGTACTACTGATTATGGTATTTTATACACTAACACATCTGATGTTACTTTAGCAGTTTTTTCATATTTCGATTGGCCAAGTAACCTGGATGATCGAAGATCCATCACAGGTTATGTGTTTAGCATTAGATCTGGGGTCATAGCATGGAGCAACAAAAATCAAAGTATTGTAGCTTTATCTTCAGTTGAAGCTGAGTACCAAGCATTGTGTGCAGCCACTTGTGAAGCTATCTGGTTAAGAAGACTTCTCAATGATGTAGGAAAAGAACAAAAAGAAGAAACTACCATTAAAAGTGACAACCAAAGCACTATCAAGCTAGTATACAATCTAGTATTTCACAAAACACCAAACACATCGATACTTAGTTCCATTTTGTTCGAGAAAAACTTCAGTCGAAGGAAATATTTGTTGAATATTGTAAATCTTGTGACAACATGGCAGATATTTTTACGAAGCCTCTTAGGAAAATAAAGTTTGAATTGTCTAGAGGGATGTTAGGAATTCAGGGTAATCCTTTCTCCATTAAGGGGAAGAGTTGGAAATAATTACTATTATTTTTATATTAATGGAGAAATAGTTACATTGTTGTAATTTAGCTCCTTAAGTTAGGATTAGTTCCTAGGATATAGGATTTTGTTTACAACTCCATGATTCTTTCTGATGTACTTATAGTTGTATCATTCCATTAATGAATGTAGAGTGTACTCTCTCTTTGAGTGCAGTCTCCAGGTGCAGTACTCACCTGTGAGATGCAACTTCTATTCAGTTCAGTTTCTATCTTTTCCTAATATGGTGTTAACTTAATATGTAGGGTCCCTCCAAATTATGTTTACTCGGTCCTTGCTCTACAATACAGGTAATTTCTTGTATACAATGGTTCCATCGATGATTTATTATTAATTCTTATAATTTTTTTCCAAATGGTTAGGGGATTAAGCGAAATCGGCTCTTGTCTTAGGGAAGATTCTTGAATATGGTTTTTTTTCACCTTTGGTCATTATATAGTCATGGGTTCTTGCTGGAATACTTATGTTCTAGCTTTCCCCTTTCTAGTGTATAACCCTTCTAATTTTTGGCTTATTTTCCTTAGATTATTTAATTTTCAACTGGGTTAAATTAATTAGCACAAAATAATAAAAATAGGTATTATATTATTGTTGTAATGTATTTCCCTTAGATTATTAGCACAAAGGCTTTTATCTCCTTCTTTGTTATCTCACCCTCCTCGTGACTAGTGTGTGCATGACTTATAATAAGAGTTTCGCCTCACTTATGAACAGATATATAATTCGTTTTTTTCTGTAAATTCTATTCTTCCTTCCCTATTATTAGCTTTCTTAATATGTCAGTGATTTAAACCCTAGCCTTTAATAATTTTGCACGTATATTTTTTGGCATAAGGAGGAAAATATTTTATTGCCTTGGGTTAAAGTTTCTTTTTTCAAATCCATGACTCTTTCTTCCTTGACCTATAGGTTGACCATATTTTGACTCCTAACCTCCGTTGAGGCCCATAATTATAGAGGTTGTTTCCATCCAATTTTACATAATCATTAGGACTACCCTATTCAGGTTCAATAAAATCATTTGAGACATGGATTGTATTCATAATTGAAGATGAAAACTAGTGTTTCTTGAATGTATTAACTTCCCATTATAACTTGGATTAATTTATCTGCACTATATTTGTTTAATTTAGAATTTCTTTCTTTCTCGACATAATATATATGTTTTATACAATATATGTTAGTGGTGACTATTTTATTCATGATTTTTTTCATCTAGAATAATTTTTCTTTTTTAGGTCCCTTGGACTTTACTTTAGTTATCTTGCAATGGAACTTTTCCATGTCTATTCTCTCACTATACTACTATTGTAATGTGCTGCCTCGGTTGGCTGGAAATATGATGTATTTTTCTTACCTAAATATTACAGTTATATTTATGAAAATACAATTCATAAGTCTTTTATGAATTTTTTTAAAAAAGGGCTAATTTTTCTTTTTACGAAATTATTTTAAACCCTTGGTTCATACATAACTTTTCTTACCTTGTTGTAACCCATTTTTATATGGACAAACTATCCATTTGCATCTAGCATATAGTAAAGTGTTTGTATTGACTTTAGTCATGCATTTTTTGTAATTCTTCTTATGTGCTACCTTCAACTCATTTCCCTTATACCATTACTTTTAATATACCTCTTTAATTACGAAGGAATATATACTTCATAAAGTACTCTTTGCTTTATTGAGTTATATAGCTAACCCTTACAACCAGAATGTGTAATCGATTAAGAAAATAAGAATATCATGGGAAACCTGTAGGCTTCCTTTTATGGAAGTAAATGGCTCCATCCTCGATATCCATATTTATTCGTAGATAATGGGAAAAATTTCGACATATTCTAGTTTGATTAATTAACTTAACTTGTTATATTTTTTTTTATTTTTGAAATGTAACATACTTGTTCATACTTTGCAAATTTTCGGTGGAAATCATCCCAAAATAACAGTAAATAATGTTATGACTCATTATTTCTTCTTATGAGACTTCCACCCTTGGTGCTTATTTTCCTTCTATGCATGCATTCATTTATTTTCTACTATTTCATGAATTATAGAGTACAATGTTAATGCATACAATTTATCTCAACTCATTATATAGGTGTACACTTCTTTCTTGGTGTAAATCCCTCCTTATGAGTTAAGAACCATCCATCACTCATGTTAGTTTATATACAGAATAGTTATTGGCTATAACTCTTTCATGTATGCATATTCCATATTCAAATCTGATTTGAATACACAGTAGATTTATATAGGTTAGTCTCATGCTTGCATACTCAAGTTGTGATACCTTTCAATATTCTCTTCCTATTCATGTATTTTTTCCAGACTCGTTAAACATCAACTGTATTTTGTGTGTGTGTATCCAATTCCACACACATATAATTCTTAACTCTTAATATGTATATATATATATATACATGCAAAATTACACATAAATAAAACACTAAGATCTTCATCCTAATATTATAGTTTAACTTTTTCCGCTTAAAACAAATTCACTTTCTATGTGTGAATACAAATAAAAATTTTCACCTAGTCGAATTGAGTGGCTTGGGAAAGATCCAGGAACCACGCACCTTCCACTCAACCATGAAATGTATTCCATAGTCCCCCCTGAGCCAAGATCTTATTTACTTTAAGAAACTCTCTCCCCCTCCCCATCCCTTGAGTCCTGAGTGGTTCCTTTCATATATTTTTCTTCCCAACATATTCTAGTAGTGTCCTGCTTTAAGGTCTACCCATCTTTTTCCTCGGCTATTTTTTTTTAGTTTTTTCAAAAAAGATATTTTTTTTTCTTTAAAGCATGTTTTTCTCTCATTTGATGCTTTATTCCACCCCACTTAGTATTTCTCTCGAACTAAGTGATTAAAATAATCTTTCTCTCCCATTATGTTAATTCAATTTCTTTTCCTCCTATGGGTTTTTGGAGGAGACTTTTAGGGAAGGTCCATCTTTTGGACTTGACCACCAAAAACTTTTCTTGGCTGGCAAGAAGTCTTCTACACTCTAGTAGTAGTTCTTGGATATTTCCAAGAAATTTATTTATCATCTAAAAAATAATAATAAAATAAGTACATAATCACATAAGTCTCATCATGGCTTTCGTCGCCATTAAATGAACTAATATTTCAATCTATAAAAATAGTAACTTTCTAAAGAGAAGAGCCATAGGAGGTGTTAAATCTTCGCCCCCTTGTAATAAAACATTGTCCTCGGTGTTTCATCAATCCCAAATTTTTCTTAATATGGACAGGAAATGCCTCCTGCATTTCGGCTTTCACTTCTACAACAATCTCTTCAGTACTAAGTGCTTCCACTTCACTTTATTTTGCGTGATGACTCAGTTGGGAAGTTAAACATATGCTTATATTCATTTCATGCTCCTTCCCTAGCATTTTTTATACATGCTAAATGGGTGATTCTTATTTTATTTCTTACATTCCACCAAAAGATCATACACCTGCATCCCAACAACACTATCCACATACACCCAACAAGGTAAGCATTATTTACATAACATCACAACAAATACCATAAATCTTTTTTTACATTTAATCACCATTATGTCAAATTATGTGGTCATCATTTAGTGTGAAATTCAAAATATGGAATTGCCACTTTTCCTTTCATGTCAATTACACAAAGGAAATAATAATTAATGGGCTACTTGTATCGTTATATTTTATGTTGTTATTTTGACACCATCGTATCAAATACATACCTTTCATGCATACCTAGGAGTAGGAAAACCTACAATCTCTGACCTTTTTACGGTTGTTATATTTTTCCAATTTCATTTCAAGGTGAACTTAGTCAAGTCCATCCTAATTTTTCTGCCACTTATTTCCATACCTTTCCATAAGCCAAAAAGGTATGAAAAAAAAACAAAAATTCATAATACCAATACAGGTAATTAAGGAGTATCTTGATACAATTAAGTTTGAGGATTAAGACAACAAAATTTAATTTTCCAAATCTACATCACTCCTTTTCCATCTTACACCTTATCCATTATTTTCTTTTACTCTCTTAAGCATTCCAGCTTGCCTTGTATAAAAATTACATGCATCTTACTCTTGTGTATAACCAGAGATTCTATTCTTTTACATTTCTATGTGCACCAACACACAACATGTTAGCATCATTATTTTCATCGATTCTATACATTTTTACACCTTTGTGTATATTTATGTATATTAAAACAATAAATTACTAGAAAAATATAAGTTAAGGGGTTTTATTTCATGGTCATGGTTGCGTTATTCAACAATTTTTTTTTATCTTAATATTTCGCCACTCTATTAGGTTATTCTAGGAATTCCTATCCCATTCCCATTTTATCATGTGACTTCATTCCGATCAACCCCACATTTTTTTTTATCTTAATATTTCACAACTCTATTATGTTATTCCAGGAATTCCTATCCCATTCCCATTTTATCCAGTGACTTCATTCCAATCAACCGCTTTTGTGGTCATATTTCTTTTCTATTAGTTAAAATAAATAAATAAATTATACTTTGTGAAGTTTATAACGAAACAAAAATATTGTTCTTTGATCCCATATAATATTGAGACCATTTTATTCCTAAGACTAACGTGAATCAAGGATTTCCCTTTCCCTTCTAGGGGTTTATTATAATTCTACTTAATAATTTACATGCTTCCACTCTTGATTTTAATTTTTATATGTTGTACTCTTATCCATTTTCGTGCAAGGTTGATGGTTCTACATCTTTTTAGCACTATCGTTGTGTGCCTTCATGTTTTTTTTTCTAGTTTTTTGAGGAGTTAAAATACTATTATTCCTATTCTTTTCCACTTGACAGTTTCCATTTTTATTTTCATATTTCATTATTCTTCACGGTTGCTTTTTCCTTTAACTATAATTTACGGTGATATTCTATTTTTTCCGTGTTTTTTTTATCGCATATTTAGAAGGTCCTTCCCATATGTGACTATCTCATTTTCCTAAGGTATCTTTTTTTTCAAATTGTTCTCCTCATTACTATTTATTTACCTTATATTTCATATATTTCCAAGGACCATTACATCCTTCTAGTTTACTCATCAAAAATATTTTATTTTTCTAAGACCATTGAATTTTCTCTTAAGGATTATATATATATATATATATATATATATATATATATATATATATATATATCTTTTGTTTGGTTTTCAAATATCAAAACTTAGAATTTCTAGTCTATTCATAATTCTTATCAGTCCTATAGAACAATCATGTTAAATACACCCATGGTGGTTGATTCTTAGCCATAAGGGGATAATATTTAGAATAATTTTGGTTCATTTATGTTATTAGCATCTATTTTATTGATAACAAATGTTTCATTTTTACTAATATTAATATTAATTATGCTCAAGAAGACTTTATTTTTTAATACATGTCATATCATGCTACCGTATATTTACAGGTTATTGGTTCTTGAATCCTAGTCCCTCCTTTAAGCTTCCTTCTATTATACCCATAATATCTTCTATACCAAAATTCATATAAAATAATTTTCTATAAGGTTTTTGTGCCACTTTACTATGGCTAATTAACCTTTAGAACTTACAAAAGACTTTTATAATAAGATTGTCTACCAATTTTCCCTTCCACTATATCTCTTACTAAATAGAATAGTGGCACGCATCATGTTGACATGTAATTCTGCCTCCTACTATTGTACTATAAATATGTATTTAGTTATTTTTCTTATTTTCAACATTCCTTCATCATTGTGTGTTTAATCTTATCCTTAACAATTAAACCCATTTTTTAACTTACTATTTTTGTTATCAGTGAGCTACCTTACCTCGGAATATGCTTGAGTATTATTTGTTTCATGTAGTGTGTAACAATTAGTTCTTCAATATTTATTATATTCTCACACTTGTCATACTACATTTTTCCTTTCTGTACTCTACATTGCAAGGTTCACTACCAAGTATCGAAAAACAAGTGATCTTTACACTTTCCATATTATGTTAATAAGCATCTTCTTTGCATAGGTTATACATCTTGTACATATATATATTCTTTTAATACTTTCCCATAATATTCTTGATACAATTTGATGCTATAAAAAATAGATACATCTATGCTTTTGTTCAGGTAAGTTATACTTCATCTCATTTTTCCCACATGTTACTCTTATCTGAAAAATTCTATTATTGGCCACCTTTCTTTTTATAGGATTTAGCTTTAACCTATAAGAGATCACCCTTCTCATATGAGTCCCTTATCTATGAGGAATCCAGAACATATATAGTAATGATAAGTTTCCATAGTCCATATACTATTTTACATAATGAAATAGCCAGAAGATAAATTATTATTGTATCCTTGTATCCCTTTTTAAATAGGATTGAGTAATCTACTATAGTAACAATGTGCATATAATAGTAGGCCTTAAAGCATTTCCAACTTATATAATAGTAGATACTTCATTTTATAACATTTTCTTTTATAACCCTTCTTTACATTACATCAATATTAGTTACTTACCTCCTTTATAATAGCTTCGTTAAACTCTTCACAACAACCTTTATACAATTTTCTTTGTACTATCATTACCTTTAGAATCAAGAGTGTGATCACTTACTTTTTTATTCTATACTTTAATTCATCTTAGATACAAGTTGAGGTTCACTTAAAGAGGTGGCCTCTCTTTATATAGGGAGTAACATTATTCTTGTGTTATTGAACTTGACTCTGCTGCCATTTTTAATTCCATCTATGCTATTTTTATTTCTTGTAAATGTACAAGGTGTTTTGACGATTCATAGTACTTGACACTATGAAAACACATTTGTGTGAAATATTTAGACAAAATTCGTACATTCATTACATCTCACCCTAATAGGGTGCTTTAGGTTGTACTCACTTGAACTCTTAATGCAATATGTTTTAACCCATTAGACGTAATGTTTTCTAATACTATAGCTATTTCATCCTAGTTGTAGCTATAACATCATATTACTCCTATATTTCTTCCTTAATGTATTCATGAATGTTTTATTACTAGTTAGTTCTAGTTTCCATGTATTTTACTCACTTCACCAATTATATTGTAGAAGGCGACACTTCATCTCCTTTTCACACCTAGGTCTAATATAGTTGATGCTCATTCCTATCTTACAACAGTCAGTGGGCCCATAGACCTCAATGTTAAACCTGATACCATATGTAAAAAACCCACGTTCCACATAAATATATTTATTTATTTATTTTACTATATATATTATTTTTTTCCATCCTATTCATTACATTTAATTTTTTATTACCCTTTTTATGGATTATATATATTATTTTTGGATATATTAACTTTTAGTCCTCTTATTATCTTCACAACCCATTCATTTATTTCCCATAGTCATGTAGTTATTTCCATTCTATTGCAAACTTGCTACATAATTCCTTCTATTGCAATGTCTTAACTTAGTCCTCTCTCAAAATAATTTTTATACTTACCACGTTCCTTCCTTGTAGGTGAAAGGCGTTTGGTTATCATGGTGGATCCTTACCATACTTTGATGAAAAATTTATTTATGTATGTCTTGAATTTCCTCTACATATATATATTGACCTTCACCTTATTCATGTCATTTTAACCATGGGATAACTCCTTTCTTTCATGTGAGTGGGGTATATGAGGTTGGTTGTTAATAGAGCTCATGGACCTCCCTGTACACATGGAACTATGAGATATGAACCACACATTTTTATCGCATGCAATCCATCTGACCTCTTGTACCAGCCCACTCTCAACAATGGTGACCTCGATTGTGATATCAGAGGGATGATATCCACTAGGGTTAACCGAAATTATTTATCCTATGTATTCTATCTTATTCAACTTGATGTGTTCCTTGTATTTACCAGAATATCTCTTTTTGGTTTAGCGAGGTAATTTTCAAGAAGGCTTGGGTCTTTACGGAAATTTGTGCCTCTATGGAACTTGTAACATGTCACCATGAACGCTTGTACCCTTATGGTTTATTTGGGTCTTTCTAGTTACGTGGTAATCCCTCTAATCCTTTTTTTCCTATTTATTTTATTTCTCTGTCACAGTCCTCAAATTTTATTGAAGGTTTTTCATATCTATGTCAATATCTTATGTAGGTGTGTCTAGCATGTTTTTTTCAATCTATGTAACTATTTATTCTAGGCCATATAATGTAATCTCATTCCAGCCCCATCTTTTCTATTCTCTATGGTCATCACGGTCAATCTTACCTTCTTAGTTTTCTTTGCTCTATTTGTTTCTTTTTATTCTAATTTGAACTATTATTTATCTGTTACCTAAGGGTAATCTTAGGATTTTCAACGTTCATAACCTCTCAGCATTGCTCAACAATGCCTCTACAACTTCCTTGGGGTTATTATCAATGAATCTCAGGCATATAATTTTCCCTTTTCCTCCTTTAATGGGTATTGTATGGGTACTGTTTTCGCTAAACAGTTTTGAGTCATCTCCTATTCCATATAAATAGTTTCACAATATGGTTTTAACTTAATATGCAGGGTGGCAGGGTGACTAAAACTTATGTTGCCTGATTCCCTGTTATGCAATAGAGGAATTTGTTTTCCTAAAAGCGTTCCTTCGATGATTTATTATTAATTCTTCTAAATTTCTTCCAAATGGTCAGGGGATTAAGAGAAATTTACTCTCGTCTTAGGGAAGAGTCTCGAAAGGGATGGTTTTTCACCTTTATTCATTATCAATTTGTGGGTTCTTGTTGGAATACTTATATTATAGCTTTTCACTTTCCGACATATAACCCTTGTAATTTTTGGATTATTTTCCTTAGAGTATTTCTTTTAATTTGGATTAAATTTATGCTGTCTACTTTGTTATTCTAAACATTTCTAAAGAATGATATATTCATTTTTAATCTATTTAGTAGAAGGCTTTCCCCAGGTTTGGTTTCCACTCTCAAGGTTTCCTTCTTTCAAACGTTTGAGTTCCTTTAGTAATAACATAAATCCTTTGTTAATGAATTTAATTCTAGTATCACGAATACTTTTATCTCTATTTTCGCTAGTTGACCCTCCCCATGACTAGTGCAAACATGTATTGGAATAAAGGTGTGGCCTCACATATGAAAAAGTACATAATTCGTTCTTTTTCATAGTCTATCCTTCCTTTCCGATTTTTAATTATCTTAATATATCAGTGATTCAAACCCTAGCCTTTAATATTTGTGTAGGTATATTTTTTGGAATAAGGATGAAATGTTGGTTCCACTTGGGTTAAAGTTATTTTTTTCAACTCGGTGGCTCTTTCTTTCTTGACCTATAGTTCAACCATCTTTCGACTCCTATCCTATGTCGATGCCCACAATATATAGAGAGGGATTCCTTCAAGTCATAGGCCCACAATATATAGAGAGGGCTTCCTTCAAGTTTTTCATAATCATTTGGACAACCCTATTATAGTTTAATACAATAATTTGAGACATGGATTTTTTTCTTAATTGAGCATGACGATCAGTGTGCCTTGAATTTATTAACTTCCCATTATCATTTGGATTAATATATGTGCACTGTATTTGTTCAATTCATAATTTATTTCTTTCTCGGCATATACAATATATTGGCACAACATATGTAAAATTTGTGTATATATATTCTCTATGATATATGTGACTAATAGCTATGTTATTCTCAGCTTTTCTTTTAATCTAGAATTCATTTTATTAGTTTCCTTGAAATTTACTTTAGCTATCTAGAAACGACACTTTTCCATGGGTATTTTCTCACTATACTAATAGTGTAAAGTGTTTCCTTGGTTAGCTGGAAATATGATGTATTTTTTGTACCTAAATATTACTGTTCTATTTATAAAAATATGATTCATAAGTCTTTTATGAAAATTTTCCAAATAAGGCTAATTACTCTTCTTATGAAATTATTTCAAACCATTGGTTTAGACATAACTCTTCTTACCTTGTTGTAACCCATTTTTTATTATCTTGAATTTTATATGGACAAACTATCCATTTTCATATAGCATATACTAAAGTGGTTGCATTTATTTTAGTCGTGCATTGTTTGTAATTCTTCCTATGTTCTACCTTCAACTCATTTCTCTTATACCGTTGGTTTTAATATACCTCTTTAATTATGAAGGAATATCTACTTCTTAAAAGTAATTTTTTATTTATAGAATTATCTAGCTAAGCCTTGCAACTAGAATGTGCAATTGATTATGAATATAGCAAGTTCATCAAAAACTTTAGGTTTCATTTTTCGGAAGGTGATGGCCCCATATTGGATATGCATATTTCCTTTGTATATCATGGGTGAAATTTCAAAATATGCTCGTTTGATTAATTATCTACTAACTTGTTATAATTGTTTTATTTTCGAAATGTAGCATACTTGTTCATACTTCTCCATTTTTTAGTGGAAGTTCTTCTAATGAGACTTCCACCCTTGATCCTTATTTTCCTTCTACACACGTATTCATTTATTTTTCTATTATTTCATTAATAGAATACACCATTAATTCATACAGTCCATCTTAAATCATTCTATAGGTGCACACGTCTTTTTCCAGGTAAATCCCACCTTATGAAATAATAACCATCCATCACTCTCGTTAGTTTATATACAAAATATTTCATTCGCTATAACTCTTTAATATATGCATATTCCACCTTCAATTCTGATTTGAATACACGGTATATTTATATAGGTTAGATACATGGTTGCATACTTTAGTTGTGATACCATTCACTATTCTCTTCCTATTGATGTATTCATTCTAGACTCATAAACTGATATTATATATATATATATATATATATATATATACACACACATATATAATTATTAACTCTTATCGTAGGAGGCATATTAAGATATGTACACAAGAAAAAATCGACATAAATAAAACACTATTATTTTCATCATCATATTGTAGGTTTAACTATTTAAACTCAAAACAAATTCATTATCAGTTCATGAATAGAAATTAAATTTTCATCTAACGAAACATAATAGTTTGGGAACTATCGAAGAGTTGCGCATGTTCTACCCAACAATCAATTGTCTTCTGCAATTCCCCCTAAGCCAAGATATTATTGCTTATAGGATTCATAGGTGGTTCCTTTTATATAATTTTCTTCCTAGCATATTTGAGCAATGTCCTACTTTAAGGTCTTCTAGCCTTTTGCCTAAGACTTATTTATTCAGTTTTTTCAAAAAAAGGTACTTTTATTTTTCTTTAAAGCATGTTTTTCTCTCTCACGATGCTTTATTCCACCCCACTTAGTATTTCTCTCCCATTATGTTAATTTCCTTTCTTTTATTCTTTTTCCCTCTAAGGGGTGTTTTTAGGAGACTTTTAGGGAAGCTCGATGTTGTGGGCTTCAACACCAACAACTTTTCTTAGCTGGAGAGAAGTATTCTATGCTCTAGTTCTCTTTCATGTATGTTTCCAAGTAATTTATTTATCATCTGAAAAAATATAATAAAATAATTACATCATGGCTTTCATCACCATTAAATCCAATAATGGTTCAATGGCTAAAAATAGTAACTATCTAAAGAGCTCAACCATAGGGAAAAGAAATAATGATGGGAGGTCGAATCATGTAGTGTAAGTTGAGCTAAAATAAGGTAGAAATTATTTGAAATGAATGTGGTGAGAGATACTATAGAGTTCATGGTTTACACCATAGTAACAATGGTTTTGGTGTATATAAATTAATTCCTAAGGGAGCTTCGTTTAAGTGAAAATTTAAGTAAAAGTAGACTTTTTATGAAAATGCAGAAACTACAAAGGGTTCCATTCATCCCTACACATAGCTAAAGTGAATAAAATTTAATAAAGGTAATACCATGCGCTGGGGTTACCAACCCCAATGGGATGATTGGGAGGATAAGATTGGAATTAGTGTTGGTGCCATCAAAATCCACAGGTTGCCTTTGAATATTAAGTGTGTGTAATTCATCGAATAATAGATGTCATCCAAAATTTACCAAGAAAGCATGTCATTGAATTTAAAGAGAATCCTACAATGTACAACGAGGATCCTAAAAAGAAAAACAGCTAGAAATAATCATTGCAGTATGTAACTAAGGCTACCTTTCAAATTCCACCAAGAAATCAGGGCATTGTGATTGATTTTGTAGTTTCACTAAATAATGGTGCAAGTAAATCATATTAGATCCATGGAACCAAGTGAAGAATGTTAACATCAATGATTCCATGTGAACAATTTTTTTCGATTCCTATTAAACAAGAGACTCCACAATAAAACTTGGGGATGAGAAAAAGGATAACTTGAGAAATGAACCAAGTGTTGCCACATATAATACAGATTCAATGGTTATTGGTTTCACAAGAAATATTGCAGCAATGTCTAGTGGAGTGGCTCATTCATGAATACTTCATTGTGTGTTCAAATAATTCAGGGAAGTGGTTACTACCCTCTAACTAGTTTCGTTTAACTTATCATCCACACACTACTTTCATGTAGAATGTGTTGATAAATGGTTGAAAATAATTGTATCTTGTCCTCTTTGCAAACATGAAATTGGGTAATCCAGTGAATGAGAAACACGGGGATAACTCAATGAAAAATATATATTAGATTATCAAAGGCAGATACTCTAGAGGTTTCATCTGAGAATGAATATAAATTTTCCTCCAGAAGAGAATGCATTTAAATTTGACTGTTTAGTGTAAATAGTAGAGGCCATTGATTTGGATTGTGATAATGTTATTTTTATGTCAAATAGAAGTCCTTGTTGGGTTAAATTGGGAAAATTCATGGTATTCGATGAGAATATGGTGCAAGATAAGTCAAAATGATAAATAATGTTTTCTCAACCTTTAATTTTCCCTTCAAATTCATTATCGAAAGTGTTGAATATGTGTAATAATACAATTTCACATGTCTTCAAGCCTTTCAGTACAAATTCATAATTCTATGGCTATGGTTTTGAAGAGATGACACTAGCCGCTCGATTTCTTTTACCAATAATATTGAGTTTGGCTATAGGTATCTTTTCCTTCAAATTAACTTGGGTGGATTTTTGGTTCAAGTCCAAGGTGAAGGTGTAGAGTTCCATGCAAAGTTTAGCCGTTTTCTTGGTGTAAATATGTTCTCGAGGACTAGAATATGTGACAATATAAGAATGTACGACCCTCTTGAGGAAATATTTGCATGGATGGAAAAGTCAGAAGATAGTTCAACACAACTAGAAGATGTGATAGGGTTTGATTATGAAGTCCATCTCCAACCTATTTTTCAGTAGAGAATTTATTCCAATTTGGCACTACTAAAATAAAAGATAATGGCAGACATGGGGAAAATCATTGGTAGAGATCAGGAGTAAAGGAACATTAACCATACACTCTCCTTTCATGAGGACATGCGAGGTATTATGTGTGGGGGTGATTTTGGGCCTCGAAAACGACATTATTTTCGTCGCTTCTTCACATTTGATACATCACTTGTATCCCATCTTTTCACATTTACGTCTGCCTTTTTGTGATGATTGTTGGGTTAATAAGTGTTATACTAGGAAAGATCATTATATTTGGATTTAATTTCTAATTCCATTTTTTTTATGAATTGAAAAGGTTAAAATATTTTTTATTACTAATGATAGTTTTTTCCTACTCAAATCTTGCCACCTCTATGTAGACCTAGTAACCAGCATCCTAGTTTGGCTAATCCATATGACCATATGGAAGACTATGAGACATGGTTTTGTTCCGAGTATTGATCATATGGTTCCATTTTTCTTGTTTCACACTTAGGTCTCTTCTATAGGTCTCCACGTAGTGATCAATGGTCATGAAAATTTGTTCAAGGAAAAATTGGGTCATCCACTTTGGGTGTGATTCTTTGGAAAAATAAGAAGAATTTGGAAAATATGAAACATGGGTTTTTTCGAGGACATACCCAATTTGGTTAATTGAGAAAATTTCCTCCAAAAATTGTGTCAAATGAGAGAATTATTTGTGGTTCTTTTCAGTGTGGCTCTTCCATTGACCAAAGCCACCCCAAATCGAGGCAACAATTAGACAAACACATCATATTGAGTTATTATCAAAATATTATATGCCAAACAAACCCTATGTGATCATATTTTTATTTAAGAATGATTAAATATGATATTATGTAGATTCACCAATATTTGATATATCATTTTTAGGGAATCAGTTACAATTCACACTTCATATTTACTCTTGAAAATCATGAAAGAAAAGTAGACAAGGGTTTCAATTGTTTTTTGTAAAACGAGTTCAAGAAAGGTCTGACAATATGTTTCTCTTGTGGGATGATCCCAAGTGGTGACCAATTGAATGTAAAAATGTAACTATGGAATTCTTTCTTAATTCAAAGACTACATGCTCGAGTTTATTTCATTTATGTTTTGGTTCCATATTTTATTTAACAAGGTCTTTTATAAGACATATTTCTTGTTTTTTTGCTCCCAACATCTAGCTCACTACTCCTTTCAATTGCAGTCAGCTTATGATTTCATGAGTTTAGATTAGGAAATATATATATATTCTTTTGGTTGGTAGTTTGTTCCAATGCCATATCGCATTTCTATTTCTCAATAAATGTTTGCATACAATAGAGGTTATATGAAACATTGGGTTTCTTTCATACAAGGCTAAACATGATATAAATGAATTAATATGTGTTATATGGTATTGATCTAATTTCTTGGAATCACGATATCTTGAACCCTATACTAATTAGAGTTCTTGTTGATATATGATATGATTTGTTTATTTTATATTTTTAATACAAAGGTTTAGTACAAGATGTTGAGTCCTTTTGACACATAATTGTGTGACTTCACATAATATTTGAGCCTACGTTGTTGAATAATTTCTTCCACTACCTTGTAGATAAGAATTGCAGTATTTACATTCTTTCTAGCCTTTGGTTAAGGAATGCTTGGTTCATATGTATATCCAATAGTTGGGAAAAGAGAGATTTTTTCCGAAATATAACCTAATATAAGAAAAATGAGCACATAAGACTATCTTTTGCACCCTTGAGGAACTAGGCTCGAATGCTTTATATAGCCATTTAAATTATGCTTTTGATATTTCTACAATTAGTGTATATTAGGTATCCTAGCATGATTATGTTCATTTAGTCATTTAAAGGATTTATTACCTTGTTTTTCCGTAGTTTCCAAAGAGACCTATGTTCCTTTTTCTTCTACTTTACCAAGATAGATTTCACGTAGAAACTGCTCACCTTAGGTTTCACATAGAAACTTCTCATCTTAGAATAAGAGTCGGTAGTAGGATCTATGCTCTTCTCTTTCTTTGAAAGTGTGTATATAATTAGGGTTTCTCCCTGATTTGTACCCTAAAAACCTTAGGTAGGATTCACATAAAAGTTGCTCAACCTAAAAGAGGAGCTGTTCAGAAATTCTTATGACTAGTAGTTAAGGTTTACTTATAATTGCTATGATATTGCAAGGTTAATGGACACTTTCTAGAATACAATAGGTTTTTTTTTCCTATCTCTAAAATTTTTCTATAGTATTATTGTGTTGTGTCTCGAAGTCTACAGACAGGAGATTGGCATGATGATGTTGGATCATTAAGTAACATATACTACAACTGGGAATAATCATGGATAGATCCTTTTATTTTAGATTTTGATACTCTCTAAAAATCATGTGTTGATAATATAAGGGCAGAAATTTAGCATTCAAATTTTTTAGCATCTTTGTTTAAATTGTAATATTCTTTTTCCCATGATTCTTATGAATATTTGTAAGGTTTTTCCACCATAGAATGACATGAGACTTCATTTTATTGGCTATAAATTTAACCTTTAATGGATCAATTTCTTCAATTATTTTTATGTCATAGTATTTCTCTAACTCCTAAACAGAATCCATAAATAATTCTATATTTAATTCTCCTTTAAAATCAGAGACTTCAACCTTATCCATCCTTCCTTGTTTGGATCTACTGTAAATAAGCCTCTCCATCGGATTTGTGACTCCAACCTAAACCCTTTGAATTTCTACTTCTTCTTGGAAATCCTCATTAGGCAGCCTAGACCCAACAACCTCTAACGTTTAGAGTAGTTCTTCTTGTATATTTTCTCAAACTTTCACATTACTACACCTTCTAACGAGTTCAGAAAAAATACTCTATAGGCCATTATCATTTTTCTAATAACAATTTGATGCAGTGCTTCACTTGTTAGACACTTCCCAATATTTGTGAGACGCTTCCTAATCTGCTACAGGTCTAATCTAAAGGAAAAACTCTAGTATCCAATAATTTCCAAAACAGTCAATTCCATTAAAAAAATAGAAAAAAGACAAGGACATGCTCCAATAATAAGTTCACAATGGAAAATAAATCCACAAGATAAACCAATATGTATGGAAGGCAAAGAATATCAAAACGTAGAACAAAAATTGATTATAAAATGAATCAATTAGAATGGTAAAATGTAGAATTGGTAATAAAACAAATTATGATTTTCCTCTTTCCATGAAAATAAACAATATCATCAAAGAGAATAAGATTCTTGTATCTTTATTTTCCCACCTCAGATCCCGAAGATAAAAAAAAACCCAAAGAAAAATAAAAAATTTATTGACTACTAATTCCCCTACACATAGCATTGTTCCCTTCATTAACTAAATGGAAAATTATTCATTAAACCATAGATATAAAATTTATTAACTAAAAATAAAAAAGAAATCATATGAAACAACATCCTATATTTAGCAAATCAAACCCTGAAACCTCTTAGCAGACTGATGAAAACTCTAAGAAATGGAGCGGATTGGTTAAAAACACCATCCATTAGTGGGATGATCCTTATCCCTATTGATTTTTGTCCCATCCTTCAAATTCTACGTATATTATAAATTTGTCTTAAATTTTTTGTCCCATGATTAAATTCTAAAGATAATAAAATTTTTATGGGATCCTAGTTATGGACAAGCATGTTAAACCATTCTAAGGTGATAAAATTGATGATAGTTGCTCGATATAAACTCTTGAGAATTCATTATTTTATCCTTTTTTCGAATTCCATTCCACATTAAATCTCTCTTTCCTGTCCTAAAAAGCAACATCTCTATCGTAGCAATTGAGCATTTTTTCTTCATTTAGTCATAGGACAATGTTTCACATTAGTACTCTCTTAAGCGTCCTTCTCTGTCTGATGTGGGCAGCGGAGACGTAACCATCGAAAGAGACCTATAAAACTTAGTGAAACACGTGCAATTCTGCAACACGAGAAAAATAGGCCCATGAGTGAAAAATGTAAAACATGTTTTTATTACAGGTGAGAGATACTCAGCCACAAAGAAAACTTACCACTAGTTCATGCAATGGATGGAACGGAAGAGTACATATTTAGACATGACATCAGATGTTACTACATGAAATTATCTCCCAGACGTACGCACCTATTCTACTTATGTTCAAACAATGAATTCTTAGACAATGTCAAGCAACAGGGTGAAATTCTTATCCTCATCGAACCTTGTCATATTTTCCATATTAAAATTCACGAAATTGATCATGCTTTCTACTCCATATGAATTTACTATTGTATGATATCCAGATAAATCGTATTGAACTATGAACTCTCCTATATAACGGTACTCAGCTTATCGTGATATAACAGATAAGAGTGCATCTTTTGCACAACTACAGAGTTTACCCTGCATCTCGTCACTTCGACACTTTAAAACTCAGAAATTATAGGTCGAATCATACATCACCTGTTTTCATTTCTTCGAAGCAAGAGGCACTACAAGGAAAAGACCCTTTAGCGGATGTTCTAAAGGAGGTTTTTAGTGTTATAAAATTGGCCAAAATTGTCAAAAAAACATATGCTACCACATCCATTTATGGTTACGGAGGTTTTGGCGGAGCTTTTAACAGAAATTCAATAGAACCAAAAAAAAATGGGTGGCCGGAGGTTATTATGGATGTTTTTTTCATCGGTGCGGTAATCAAAATTTAACACACTAGTGCATACCTGTGGACAGTGCCCCGAGGCGGTTGAAGGAGAATTCATCGGGTCGTTAAGGTATAAAATAGCACCAGGCGTAGTGTTGGTGATACAACGCACGGGGCCATTATAATTGGTATTGGGAATTGAGCGGTGCCCATAGGTCGTATCAACGCGCTGGTGTGTAGACTTATAGAAATGCACCGGTGCATCCTTTCACACAAATGCATCAAGCTTTATAATTGGTATCGGTATTCGTACGATGCAAATATGTCATACAAATACACTGGTGCATATAGAATCTTAAACGCCCTAGTGCAGAGTATCACACAAATGCACGAAGATTTATAATTGGTATCGGTATTCGTGTGGTGCCCATAGGTCGTCTAAATGCACTGGTGCATATAGGCACAAAAATGCCCCGGTGCATAGTATCACACAAACACACCGAGATTTATAATTGGTACTTGTATTCATGCGGTGCTAATAGGTCGTAAAAAGGTACCGATGCATAGATAGACATAAACACACCATAGAGTCGTGCCACACAAACACCTCGATGTTTTTAACCAGTTTTGGTATTTCTATAGTGCCCATAGGTCGTAAAAACGTACCGGGGCACTTAAGAATACAAGCGCAGCGTTCTAAGTATACAAGCACCAGTTTTCATGCTGTATTTTTTAGAAACATTGACCTGTGATAGTGCAATTATTGTGATTGTTTTAAATTCATTATTCATCAAAATTCAACACATCTTATAACAATATTCATATTAATTAAATTTTTATTAATGCATTTGAATGTGATGTTTGGATTAATTTGTTATATCATATCAAAATTATTGTGGTTTTTAAAAATTCATTATTCGTCAAAAGTCCACACATATATATCTTATAACAATATTCATATTCATATGAATTAAATTTTTATTAGTGCATTTGAGAACGACAATGGAGAATGCAATATCGACAATGGAGAATGCAATATCGACAATAGAGAATGCAATAGAATAAACTAAAACATTTATTATTATTATTATTATTATTATTATATATCTGTGTGTGTGTGTGTGCGTGTGTGTGTGTGTGTGCGTGTGTGTGTGTGTGAATAAGAAATTATTTGTCATACAAAATGGGACAGTTATTGGTATCCCTTTATCTTTCATTTAGGACACTGTGTCCATTACATTAAGGAAAATTTTTTATTTCACAAACATTTTTCAAAAAATACAACACCTTGCTTTTATATCCAAACATAGTGATCATCATTCTTCGCTTGAACTGTTGTCACTACTAGAGCTACTTCCATGACTTGGGTTATTTTTAGAAATGTTTTGTTCATAGTGTTGATTATTTTCTTCTTCTTCACCTTCCATCTAGAAACATAAAAATAAACTGTAATGAGTGTATATACATTGGTGAGAATAATGAAAATTGCAATATTAAATAATATACATCAATGTAAATCAAAAAGAGATGATGTACTAATGCAAAAATTGACTCATAAACTATAAAAATTCTTTCAAAACCATGTAACATGCCATATTTCAAGATTTGATCTGTTGGCGCAGTGCCATACTTTGTTTCCTACAAGTTATATAACCCATAACAAATCATATATTTAATATAAAAGATTTATCTTTTATATTAATTATAGACGGAGCTAAGTAAAACAAGATCGATAAATGCTTACAAATTCCACAATTAAGTTCTGATATGCCAACATATACGCACAACCCATATTTAACCCAATTTCAATCAATTCCTCTGATGGTTCTTCTTTGTATGTTAGCACCTGTTTGAAGACATTCAATGATGATTTTTGTAAAAAAACTTAAAAAATACGAAAATGAAATCTAGTTAAGTTGTTATAAGGAAGTAACAATTACCCACAAGCTTAGATATCAATCCTTTTCTTCCTTGTCGTCCTGTTTTATGTGCTGAATGGGTTCCATTTTCTTTTATTTTCTACAAGAAAATACTTGAAAATTAATATTTAATGCTAAATTGTTTATTTATTTTACCTAATGATCGAAAAAATCAATGATTACATATTACATTTGAAGAAAGTTGTTGTTGAGATGGCTCCTCCAGTGATGCAATTTTTTCCATTTCTTTGACCATCTCATTGTACACCTTTTTGGACATTCCTACTGCCATATTTCTGATATCAACTCATTCATCTTTTGACATTTTCATAATCTTCCTGAAAATGTAACATGACAATAAACTATTTAATTTTATATTGATATATGAAAAGTAAGTATAAGAAAAGTGATATTTATAAATAATTCTAGACAAACATCTAAAGAAATATTACCTTTTCATTCGTTTTTTTTTGTTGTCATACGTTTTTTCTATTAAAAGTCTGACATGTCTCATTGACGAATTCTTTGGAAACCCTTCCTATAGATTACATAAAATTTGGTTCTTGAAATCATTGGATTGGCTTTTGTATTGTAAGTGGAAATAATGTCTATACATTCGTTCCACGAGATCCCTCAAACTTTTGTAAAAAATTTTCCCCCTTTCGTTAACCTCCAGGACCACTCCAGATGAACTAAGGACCAATTCATTTTCATTTGCATGTTCTATTTTTTTTTCTTTTCTTAGAACAACATTCCTTTTCTGAGTTGTTGTTCCCTGTAGAACATTAAACAGATGTGAAGTAATAGAATTTTTCACACATGTTATCTAATAATTTTAATTATATTATTAATGAAAACTAAAAAAAGAAACTCATATTGGATCGATAGTATTTTTTCATTCACCTGATTCATCCTTTTGCAATTTTTCCATCAATTTACGCTCTTCTGGTCCTAGATCAGAAATAATCTTATCGAGCTTCATCATTTTTTGGCTCTGCATGATACACAGTAAACAATACATATTAGTTAAACTCACATATAGTTTAAAAATAATTTTTTTGTAAAAAATTTACAAAGAACTTGTCTTTTTTTCTTTTCTTGATGTGTTATCTGTATTTTTGTTACTTGATATCTTGTCACTCATTTATTTATCAATCTCAAACCTGTACCATATCATTCAATAATATATTTATAAATAAATAGTCAACTTTTCAAGTAAAAAAAAAAATCTCAAAAAACCGGTGCGCCATTCATGGTTTATGCACCGACGCAGGTGTGTGTCTCTCTTCCAAATGCATCGCCATAATAGTATAATAGACTGTACAGTGCTCTATGTCAACAAGGAACACTGGTGTGTTACATGTCAATGAATGCACCGGTTAACCATGGTAAAATAATAAAAAATGTCCAGTGTTATTTTTTTAGGATAAATTGGTGTTATATTTTACATATGGCGCATCGATAAAAAAAATATATATTTTTTTATCGCATTACATTTTGCGATGCGCTTGTAAAATAAATAGCACTAGTGTGCTAAGTTACTTCAAGCGCATCGATAAAAAAAACTATTTTTTTTTAAATTCAGGTCAGGGCCCACATGGATTGCGATCCGACTATGCTAATCGTCCTGTCAGTTGGATGTCTTAGGTCTATATTTAACAATACAAACCCTATAAATCTAAATTGAAAAGCCCTAATTTTAAAATCATAGAAAGAGGAAGAATAAAGGGGAGAGACAAAAAAAATTGAAGATTTGTATCTTTCGAAAGTTCTTTTTCCGAAACAGAACGTTCGTGGTGCGCCATAATGAAATAGTGCACCGACTCCATATTTTTCAAATGGTGCACTAAAAAAATATTTTGTCTTTATAATTTTTTATCATAGTACTTGTGCAATGCGATGGGAGAATAGAGCTCACCAGTGTGCTATTCCGCATAGGGTGCACCAACAATTTTTTTTTTGTTTTTTAGTTTACGCAAGGGCCGACATGTATTAGGATCAGACTATGCAGGTCCTCCCATTGGTTGGATGTCTTAAGATTATATTTAGCAATACAAACCCTATAAATCTAAATTGAAAAGTCCTAATTTTGAAATCACAAAAAGTGGGAGAAGAAAGGGCAGAAATAAAAAGAATATAGGGTTTGTTTCTAAAATGGTTTTTTTTGCAAAACAAAACGTTTTCGGTGCGCCATAATGCAATAGTGCACCGGTGCCATATGTTACATATGGCGCACTGATAAAAAAATATTTTATTATTTTCTTTTTTATCACTGTACTTTCGGGGTGCACTACTATAACCAAGCACACCGGTGCGCTATGTTACGCAGGACACACCAATGAAAAAAATTCTGTATTGTTTTACGATTGACGCAAGGGCCAACATGGATTGGGATTCGACTATGTAGGTCCTCCTGTTGGTTGGATGTCTTAGGCTTATATTTAGCAATACAAACCCTATAAATATAAATTGAAAAGCCCTAATTCTGAAATCACAAAAAGTGGGAGAAGAAAGGGAAAAAACAAAAAGAATGTAGGGTTTGTTTCTAAAATGGTTTTTTTTTCAAAACAACACATTTGCGGTGCACCATAATGCAATAGTGCACTGGTGCCATATGTTACATATGGTGCACTGATAAAAAAATATTTTATTTTTTTTATTTTCTATCAGTGTACTTTCATGGTGTGCTGTTATAACCGAGCGCACCGATGCGCTATGTTATGCAGGGTGCACTGACGAAAAAAAACATGTATTTTTTTAATATTGACGCAAGGG
Organism: Pinus albicaulis; assembly: GCA_034641835.2. Classification (NCBI taxonomy): domain Eukaryota; kingdom Viridiplantae; phylum Streptophyta; class Pinopsida; order Pinales; family Pinaceae; genus Pinus; species Pinus albicaulis. The sequence goes on along the minus strand of CM076582.1, from coordinate 1,052,522,564 downwards.
CCAACATGGATTCGGATCTGAATATGCAATTTGTCATGTGGGTTGGATGTATTATGACTATACAAACCCTATAAATATAAATTGAAAAAAAAGAGGGAGAAGAAAGAGCAGAAACAAAAATAATCTATGGTTTTGATTGTAAAAAAGGACTTCTTTTTATTTTTGTTTCTGAAAACTGCATAAAAGGTTAAAAAAACTGCAGAAAAAAAAAAGTTAAAAAAATCTTAAGCTTTTATTTTGTTATTTTACTTCATAAAAAACTACAGAAATTTAAAAAAAAAAAAAAAAGACTTTCATTTCTTATTTTACTGCATAAAAAAAACTGCAGAAAAAAGTACAAAAAAGTAATAAACTTACTCACATCGTTTAAAATTCTATGGTACAGGGTTTTACTAACCATAGGTTTGGAATTATGATTGTTTGAATAGTTCTGTTCGAATGTATTTCCCTGCTCCATGGTGCTCTCGTGCTTTGTTTGCTCCAGGTATGTATCTTGCAAATCTCTGGCTGAAACTTTTTGCAAAAATAGTGAAATAATGAAAAGTGTTTAGTATTTAAAGAAATGTTTTATCAAAATTATATTTTTGAAAATATTTTTCTACCCATTTTTCAATTTACCACATTTTTTCACTTAAAGAAAATAGGGTTGTGTTTAGTATTTAAAGAAATGTTTTATCAAAATTATATTTTCGAAAATATTTTGCTACCGATTTTTCAATTTACCACATTTTTTCACTTAAAGAAAATAGGGTTGCAAATTTTTTATTTGTAGTTATTCGTTTACTAGTGCATCCTTTAATTTAACCACACCGTTGTGTCGTGTTATAAAATGGCATCGGTGCGCAAAATATAAAAAACTCACCGGTGCGGTTATCTGTACATTACGCATCGGAATGACCTTTAAGTTTGTGCACCAAAATGTATTGTTGTTTTTCTCAGATGCAGGGAGAAAATATCATATATTATATGGAATGGATAATTCTTCAAAATCCAGCTCATTCCATAATATTTCTCAAAGTCCATCGCGGAGTTCTCCCTGTCCATGTGGAGACGTAATATTTACTTCAGATTTGTTTTATTTTTTCACTATCTAATTGAATTTATATGTTTTTTATCCATGTAGTCAATCACCAACAACTTAATTAAACTTATAATGTATACAAATTTGCAGGTTCATGCAGATTCAACATCAAGTTCAGATGCACAAAATATTCAAACTGCTCCAAAACGTTGGAATTTTTTATCAGGAGCTGCATACAGCAAGGCGCATTTGGTAGATGAAAATAGACAGTCGCTTCACCCTACCAATTGTAACAATATTGCATCTTCTAGCCACAATCCTAGGACAATGATGGTAATTATAATTATAATTGTTTAGTATATATGTTGATTAATATGTAATTATTTCAACGTCAAACCAATTTATAATCATGCAATATTGTCAATGTCATTACTAATTGATATCATATACATTGTACTAATCATGTTCAATTTTATTTTTAATTATTAGGATTCTAGTGATGATGAACAACCTACCTACCATCTTCCGTTTCACCCCACGACAATGTCAAATTGAGAGAAGATTGAATTAAGAGAAAAAATCAGAGAGGAACGATACCAAGAATGGTTGAATCAACCACCGATTCAATTCCCGCTACGTCTAGATTCACCAATTAGGAATGACGACAACAATAGTAGTTCTTCACAAGCTAGCAATGGAGGCAATCAAATAGAGTTTGGTATGTATGATTACTTAAGGGATACAACTTCCAGGGAGACAATGTTGTTAGATGCATTCCAAAATGATGATCAGCTAGGGGATGATGCTCATATCGCTGACACCTTTTTTGAAAGCGTTAAATTTGCTTCCACCACCCCTCTCTTTGGACCTAGCAGTCAGTCAAATTCTACCCAGTTGGGGACAAAAATGTTACTGTACAACTTGAAAGCAAAGTTTGGCTTGTCAAATGCATGTTTCTCGAAACTTTTGATGTAAGGTACCATAAAGTAATCCCCTTATGTAAATTTGAAATATAATCAGTACACTCCAATGAACATTACAAATGTTAAATTTTATGAACATTAATAATTATATCGACATTAATGTACATTTAATATTAATATATTTTTCCATGATCACCAACTACAGGTTATTCAAACATAAGGTTCTTCCGAGTGATAATGTCTTACCCAGTAGCTGCGAAGAGGCAAAGAAATTGTTGAAAATGTTGGGTGTTGAGTACATATCATATCATGCATGTCCAAATGATTGTATTCTATATAGCAGAGAACATGCAAACAAAGAGATGTGTCAGAAATGTGGGCATGCAAGGTATGATAAATAAAATAAGAAGGGTAAATCACGTACTGGTCCTCCTTTTAAGATATTGAGGTGCATGCCTATAATCCCAAGGATTCAAAGGCTCTTTCATTGCAAATAATTAGCTATGTTGCAGGGATGGCATGCCTCACACAGAAGTGAGTTGGGAGTTATGCGAATCCAAACTGATTCAATATCCATGAAGCATATAGAGGATACATGGCTCAAAAAATTCAAGAATGAAGTACGAAGTCTATGACTCAGCATAGCCATGGATGGTGTCAACCCATATTCCCTCCAAAACACTAACTATTCTGTTTTTCCTATAGTAGTGATCAATAAAAATACCCCCACATGGTTGTCCATGAATAATGAACATCTTATGTTGGCTCTCATAGTCCCTGGTAGAAGACAAGTGAAGAATATGGATGTCTACTTACAACCACTGGTAGATGAATTGAAGGAATTATGGGATGGGATAAATGTATACGATGTATCAAGACCCATCACAATAGAGAGGAGTTTTACGTTGTATGGCATATGTGCTTACACAACACATGATTATCCAGACTTAGGAGTTTTCTCTGGTAAATTACATGTTTAATTTATTGATTTTTTTTATATATAATGCAACAATATTCTTTCACATATTAGTTATTTAATTCGTTGTAATAATATTTGTTCTAATATTCATGATATTATTTAACATGCCATGCATATTAATTAATTTATACAAATATAATCTCACAAGTCTTGTAACAAAAGGGTATTTTGGATGTAAATGTTCTGGACCTTCTCTAAAAGCTAGATGGTCCAAGGACCTACGAAATCCAGTGTATGATTGCTCTAGGATATTCCTACCAGAACAATACCCTTACAGAAGAGCATCATCCTCTTTCAATGGTAAACAAGAGAACCCAAAGGCCTCCAATAATGACACCAACTGAATGGCTTAGAGCATACGAGAGAGATAAGGAGAGGGAGTTCATAGAAATGTTAGATTCAAATGGGGAGCCTAAGTTCGATGATCCAGATTTCTTCAACACCTATGTTGAGAAATTTCCCATTGGGATGAAAAGGAAATCTATCTTTTATTACCTCCCATATTGAGAGCATCTTAAGATTTCCCACTTATTAGATCCCATGCACATATTTAAAAATGTTTCATCTTCTTTATGGAGGTGCATATCATTGAAACAAAGTGACACATTGGCTATTAGGAAAGATCTTATTACTTCAAAAACTAAAAAGAAATATTGGCCAAGACGATTAGAAAGTACAGGATCAGAGGCAGGCGTTGGTCCCTCTAATTCATGGTTTTTCAAAGAAGGTAATGTCCCATAGATTTAAAAAAAAAATGATATATCTTTGGCAAAGCAAGTTATAACGGATGTGAGGGTGCCAACTTCATACGGGTCTTCACTGCGGCACTGCTTCACCGTGGATGACCATTTTTCGGGGTTGAAACCGCATGACCATTTGAATCTTCTAAGAGTACATATAATGTCAAAAGCATGATTTTATTATTTGTTATATTAATAAATTTTATCCCATGTGGGGATCATAAAACATAACTAATTTTGTATATTATTGCACGTGTTTATAGCTTTGCAGTGTCATTATCCTTTGTTTGTGCATGGGTGTGTGAAACATGAGTTCCCTCAAGACCTAGGACATGCCATATCTAAATTATCTACATTTGTACATTGGATAATGTCAAAGGAGATTCATGTGGCTAGCATTCCACGGTGGCGTCAAGAGATAGTTGAGACTGTTTGTATGTTTGAGAAGGAACTGCCAATGAGTTTCATGGACTTATAGGTTCATCTTATAATCCACTTGGTAGATGAGGTTGAATTATTTGGGGTTGTTTCTTGTCGTCAGATGTTCTTCTTAGAGAGGTACATGAAGAAATTGAAAGGTTTTGTTCGACAAAGGGAAAAACCTGAGGGGTCTATGGCAAAGCGGTACATATCATATGATTCTTTCTACTATGCCAGTGAGTATGTCAATAAAATCGACAATAGACTAGGTGTGGTGATTTGGGACGATCAAATGGATGAAGACAAAAGAGAAGGAGAGTTGCTCCAAACGAGTGGAAAAAAACGCTTGATAAAGAGTAAGTGACTTATAATTTTTCAACTTTACAAAAATTAATTAATATTAATGTTGAACTTCGATATAATTTATATTTTTATCTCTAAGTACTATATAATTTTGGTTTGATTTCATCAACGAATGTAGAAATTGAAGCAATCAATAAATTCATTCTTTACAATTCTGAAGTGACACAACCGTGGGTCGCATTGTACGAACAAAATAGGATGAAATGGGATAGTGACAGGAAAGAATTCAAACGGTTGAATGGTAGAAGTGTGCCTTATCCCGATCATTTAAAAGAAAATATGCCAAAAATATTTCCCAATAGTTGGGTTTCTGACCAAGTCAGAGAGAAATATGGTGCTACTAGTCGTTACCCGCGTGCTGAAGAGGATGCGCTAAACATAGGGATTGGGTGCAGCAAATCGGTAATAATATTTTTAATTTATATGTAAATTTGAAACTTATATTAAGACATCTACATTTCATATTTTAACTATTCTTGGATTATTATTTATAAGACACATGACACTATGATTTTTTTAACTTTTTTATAATAGGTGCATTTGTTCCCATCTATGTTGGCATATGGACACCATTTTTGCATAGAAAATTTTGATGTTGGAAACATCATAGAAGACTGTGGAGTGGAAGTCGAGTTCGATCAATCTATTCGATCTAGCCACCGTGATCAACAACTACTACGAGGGACGTTAGCTTACATCGGAAAGATACAATAGATCAATGAAGTGGATTTTTCTTCTTTCCAATGTGTTATTTTTAGGTGCAAGTGGTGGGACACCTTTGATTGGAATAATGTAAAGGAAGATCGCAATAGTAGGATGATATGTATAAACTCTAGAAAGATGTGGGATGAAGCTAAGGAGCCCTATTTTTTCCCTAAACACTAGAACCATGTGTTTTTTTACCCAAATGTGTTGCATAGGGATTGGTGGTTCGTATTGACACATGACCCTAGATCAAAACATATTTTTGAGAAAAATAGTGTTATCATGCCATGCGAGCTAGAAGATAATAAGGGTGATCATGAGAACCGAGAGTGATATGGTAAATGTGTTATTTCAACACTATTTATACTTTTTAAGATGGGTTTTTCGAAATATTAATATAATATGTATTTTGAATTAATTGGTAATTTGCATTGCATTAACGTTAAAATCAATAATTCACTTGATAATTTGGTATTATGTTGATCTCGAAAACAATGGCGTATTGTATAAATTAATTCTTTTTTTTGTATCTAAGATCGTAATAAAATAATGATAATTCTAAAGTAAAGGAATTTAATTGCATTATTTTCTAAACTTTATTATGTTACAATAAATCATATTATTCTAGATTTATTATTTTACAATTATTTAAAATTTGCAAATTTAAAATTTTTAATAAATTCATTTCACATTAATACAATTAAAATTTTACAAATATTTTACATACAATTACAATTATAATTAGAATTAGAATTACAATTACAATTTCACGTACAATTACAATTACAATTACAATTTTAGAATTTTACATATATACAATTACAATTTTACAAATTAAAAATTTACAATTACAATTACAGTTTTACAATTTTAAAAATTTCAATTACAATTACGATTTTAGAAATTCACATATATACCATTACAATTACAATTTTAGAATTTTAAATACAATTAGAAATACAAATATTACAAATTTACAATATCATGAACATTTGGTATTAAATTAATTAATAAACGTCACGTTCATGATAACCATAGTACAAACATCATATTTGACTAAAAAACACATTCAAAATTTCTAACTGCATCATCGTGATCATGATCATCCAACAAAACATAATTAACATTATATATTAACATCATCAGTACAACAAAAACATCAAATATACATCTCATGTCAAATATACATATCATGCTATCACATACACATCTATCTACAAGCTACACATTAAATGAAAATATCTAACATGACCTAACAACATACACATCATGATGACCACCAACATGTAAATTAAGTACAACTGCAACATGAACATAAAATACATGGACCATATAATATATATATATATATAACTGAATAATGTTAAAAATATACAACTGTAATATAAATGTCATGGGTCAACTGGTGGTAGTACAACATCAATATCAGTACCAGTGGCTGATGGTCCAGCTCATCTCCATGATGACTACTGGTAGATGCTAGTGGAGGCTCATGAAAATATAGCATGGTGTGAAGTTGTGAATGATCATGAGATGATGGTACACTGCACCTCGCAGACTATCCATCATGTGCTACAGCTCACTCGTAACGTGCAATAGTCCTCGTCAATCACATAAAAGTTGTCATAACTCCTACGACATGCCGCATCAGGCTATACATGTCACGCGACATGCCTCTCCACATCGATAATAGCCTATCGTCGGCCTCTATGTCTCTGAAATCAGCGAGCCTGATGCTCTCCTCAACAATTAATGCAATGAGTTAGTCGCCCAACTCCATCCTATATCTAGCATCACTAAGACGTCGACCACGCACTGACGCACTAGCAGGAACAGGTCTCTGATCTACACCGGCCTCTTGATTATCCTTGGAAATATCTGGCATGCCCTCATCCTCATCAGGATCCACACCTGGATCAGGTGGTTGTGGCGGCATCTCCTCGCCATCAAAAGAGCTAATGTCCACAAAATATATTCAAGTATAGAACAATAATTAGAAGATTTTATTACACAATTTAATAAAAACAAGTTAAATAACATGTTAGAATAATATTAAATAAAATAGTAATATTACCTCTATCATCTAGCGGCTCATCAGCTGTGAAGAGGATGTTGACACACCCTCAGCAATCCAACCTCGCATAAGGACAGGGGACCAAAATGAAGGGATGCTCATCAACACCGGCTAGCAACCCCAGTGCATCATTTGATATCCTCGCTAGAAAAAGAGTCTCCTCCCTCTTGGGCATCATCTGCCCCCACATGTGCATATGTGCCTTAGTAATCGGCCTACGAGGCTACCTAAGAAAAGAAGGCCTCATCTCTGGAAACCTCTAAAAAAATAAACAAAAAAGCTCTAAAGCAAAAGGGAAGTTGACCCTCCCTTGTGCATGAGCATGACATCTATCTAATGCTGTACAGAATTGCCACAAAAGAATGGCAGACCACCTGACAAGTTGTGGCTGTTTTAGTAAAGAATCAACATAATATAAAAGTTGGAAACTAATGTGTTTCCCATCACTGGTGTCGTGAAAAATGGTCGAAATGATAACTAAGAGACACTGGACATCCTCACAACCAAACGCACCAATACGTAACTACCCTTCACCAACCTGAAACTCTGTAGAAGATACTAAATTTTCTCCAACGTATCTCTGAGCGTAAACTAACTGAATCCCTACCACACAACCAGCTGTAACCTTTGGGAACGAGGGAAAATCCACCCCTCTCCTCGATAGCCCTATAATAAAATATACATCCTTCTCAGTAGGCATTTACCACTGGTTGATACCAACCCAAAAAGCCTATTGCTGGGCATTCCACCTTTGGATAAGATGTCTCAATAATAAACTATGGGACTCTAGGGAAGTAGCCTCCTCATAGAACTTGAGGAGGCCTACCTCCCTAAGGAGCCCCTGCGTCACTACTGTAATAGGGCGAGGGTATGCATCTCTCTCCCTCTCTCTTTCCCCCCACAGGCGAACCATGTTATACTGTTCGACCTGTTGTTGTTTTTGTTGCCCCTCTTCTCTCCTTTCACGTCTCTGAATGATTGACATATTAAACACAATTTTTTTTATTAAATGACACATGTATTTACAAATATACATATATTTTCATTTTTTGAAAAATAAATAAAACAAGAGTCAGTGCGCCAAAAACACAGTCACGCACCGGTCCCAATGCATCTCCCTACAGAGTGCACCGAATACGGTGCACCTCATGATATCGACCGCACCAGAAGTGGTGCTCTAGAAAAAAAAAATAGCGTACCGTTCACTGCGTGCAGTGTCAGGAGGCTGGTGCGCTAACTTCATTATCCGCCTGGGGCTTATAACTAGGTCAGCACACCACCCCCCTGCCACCATACATAGCCGTCGGTGCGGTATTTTAATAAACCGCACTGTTGACCTAGGCCAAATACAGTAAGCTGTGCGCTAAAAAAAATAGCTTGCTCGGGCCTGTTAACTCATTCAACGCACCATATCATCTCAATTCAACTAGGTCAACGGTGTGGCTAGGTAACCGACCGCACCGCTCTTTTTAAATAAATTTAAATAACATGGTGCGCCTTTGGTATCCGCCCAGGAATCGGTGCGGATACCCTTAGCACTAGTTTACCATCCTGAATCATTGACAATGCTGAATTGTGGTTCCAGTGCGCTAAAAAAATTACACGCCCTGGGGTGGAGAATTCTGTCAATGCACCAAGTTGTCACGAAACACCGTTGTCAACGATGCGGCCTGTTAACCGACCACACCACATTTTTTTTTAAAATTTAAATTAACACAGTGTGTCACGCGGTACTGCGTCGGAACCGATGTGAATACCGTCAGAATCGGGTGTGGTGCGGCTTGTAAATTTATATGCAGCACCGCAAACCGATGTGAGTCAAACGGCTCAAGTGCACCGCGTGACAAATTAATTTATTTTTTTTAGTGGGTAATTTTTAAGGTTTTTTCAAATTCTAATCCACTAAAAGGTTTAATTATGGAAAAACAAGAAAAATACCTGTACCTTTACCCATCGAGGAGGCATATTGGCTGTACAATTTGTAAAAGAAAAATTTTCCACTAATTTATAAAATTCAAGCTGGAGATTAGTGGCAATGCACAGTAGCAGTGTGTGCAATAAGTGCAATGGGAGCACGAATGTCAGTGCGGCTCAAACAAGGATAACTTGCATCGGTGCTTGAGAGCTCTCTAGCACTGAAAAAAGTGAAAAATGCATTTTTTTTGCCGTAATTTCTTTTTTGTTTAACCCTGTTCTAGTGTGTGGGGTTTTTATTGGCGTATTGGTGCATTTGCACTATGTCGCCCCAGGCGGTTTCTATTTTCGCACACATTTAGGAGGCAACGGAGCAGCGTAGAAGTAATGCATTGGTGCTATATAGTAATAAGATGCACTGGGCACACTATTTGTTGAACCAATTATTTGTGCGGTTTTTTAGCCGTAATTTTGTTTTTTTTAACCCTTTTCCAGTGTGCGGCATTAATGGGGCCCCGGTGCATTTCCTTCATTCCGCACTGAGCGGTTTCTGTTCCTTGTGCTTTTTATGAGACACTGGGGTGGCTTAGTGGTAATGCACCAGTTCTCTATAGTAATAAGACACACCAGGAACGCTTTCCAGTGAACCAATGATTTGTGCAGTTTTTTGGGCGTAATTTTGTTTTTTTTAACCCTTTTCCGGTGTGCAGAATTTATGGGGCCCCAGTGCATTTCACTCATTCCGCCTCTGGCGGTTTCTGTTCCGCGCGCTTTTTATGAGACACCAGTGCTGACGAGTTGACTCGCACTGGTGTTGTTCCTTAATAAAATGCACCAGGCGGGTGTGTACAGAGTGCACGGTTTCCACTGTGCCAATGTTTTATGCAGTCTTTTTTGTCGTAATTTTTGTTATTTAACCATCTATAGGAGCGCACATTCTATGGACGCCCCAGTGCCTTTGCTTTATTCCACATCGGGCAATATCTATTTTCGTGCATGTTTTCGGAAGCGCGGGTGCGGTAGACATGTAAGGAACCCGTGCTGTACAGGAATATGACGCACCGGGCGAGGGTGTTAGGAGTGCACGGTTCCTAGTGTGCCTATGTTTTGTGTGGTTTTTTGGCCATAATTTTCTATTTATTTAACCCTATGCTAGTGCGCAAAGATTTTAGGGCAGCCTGGTGCATTGGCGACCCGGTGTGTTTAAGGGCGACCTGGGCGGTGTTAGTTTTTGCACGTTTTTTACGAGGTGACGGTGCGGAAGTTATGTAAAGTACTGGTACTCTACAGAATTACAACGCACCAGGATGGTGTGTACGGAGCGGACGGTGTCCAGTGTGCCAATTTTTTAACCTCACTAGTGCTATGTTGTCTTGAACACACCAATGCGTTTTGCGGTGATAAGAGCACCGGACGAAATATATCCGCGAAAACCTCCGCTAGAAACGAATGTCTGGGGCATTTTTATAAGGGGCTTCTTAAAAAAATCCGCTAGAGGGTCTTTTCCTTGTAGTGAGACCCTTGTCCTTGCCCCCAAATGGGTGCAAGAATATAGGGCTTGCAGATATGTAGAAATATATTTAAGCATTAGAGGAATTTTGAGGTCTAAAATGGGTCTCATAAGGAAACAACAAAAATATAGCTAAATCAATAAAATAATTATTATCAATTTGAAATTCACTTTTTGCACCACAATCCATGTAACCATGGTTAAATTCAATTCAAAAGTTGTACCAAAATAAAATTAATAAAAAATTGTGTTGATGCGACTATAAATATGAATGAACTTTTCAAGAAAAAGTCATTATCATTGAACAACTAATGCATTTGTCCTTTGTACTTAAATAACTTAAAATAAAATATAAATATAAATTCATAAATTTTAATTACATAATATGTTATTAATTAAAATTTATATTATTTAAATTGTATAATAATATGTAATTAATGTACTATATAAAAATAATATACTATAATAAATCTAATATATTATTTTATGTATGAATTTTATATTACATATTAAATTGAATTGATTTATAAGATAAGAAGGAATAATATATATTAGAAAAATGGATATAATATATATTCTATATCATTTACATTATTTTTCATAATATTATAGATAATAATATATAATATTAATATAATCATAATGAAATGAATTGAGTTATATTTAAAATTAAAGAAAAAAAGTATTGAAATAGATTTAATTTATATTTATAAGCATAATATAAGATTTATGTACATTCAAATTTAGATTTTATTTTGCTCCACACTGTATTGAACCTAATATAACTTTTTTCAACATACAAAACTAATATACCTTCTTCCATCATACAAAATTAAAATATTTTTTTCTTTAATTTTAATATTTTTATATTGTTATCAATATTTTAATAATATTATTTATAGATTTTATTTATCCTAAAATTACAAAGTTACATTTTTATTTATTTTGATTTCATATATATAATATATATGTATAAATATTAACTTATAATTAATTTTAAATTCTAATATTAAATAAAATGAGATGAATATATAATTTGAAAATAAATATAAGAAAAGATACAAATATATTATTTATTCAAAAGTTTGTAAAGACATGAAGATTGTGTAGGGATATGCATTGTTTCTTTTAAAAAATATAAAAAGACAACAATAATGTTTTATTCAAAAAGTTTCAAATGACATTTATTATGAGTACTTTACTTTATGACTTTCAAAGTACTTAGAGCACTATCCTGGTTAACAATGGGTTATTATCCACCATATAGAATGTGACAACTAAGTACCTTTAACTCAAGTAATGCCACCTCAACTATTAGGGATGATGTCATCCCCTAAAATGTGATTGGTTCTCATAAAGTAAGTTTTGATTGTACATTTTCCTTAGGAAGCCCATTTTAGACCTCAAAATTACCCTAATGGATCAAATTGGTGGAATGGACTATTAGACCCCATTAATCCAATTTTGAAATCTAAGGTTCTCAGATATGGAGATTTTGCAGAGTTATGTTATTATGCATTTGACTCGGACCTTTCCATGAATGAGTATGGTGGGTGTAAGTATAGCCTTGAAAAATTATTCCAAAATTGTGAAATGGAGGGTGATTCGCAGTACTTCCCTAGGGATATGAAGTGACTAAGTATTTGTATGTGGAAAGTGATTTATTAGGGAACGAAGCAGAGAGATCCATCTGGATTGGGTTTATTGCATTGTGCACAGATGATAAAGAGATACAAAGAATTGGGCGGCGAGATATTGTAATAGCGTGGAGAGGAATCCAAATGTTTCAAGAATGGATAGACTATGCCAGAGAAATTTTAGTTCCTTCCCGATTAGAAATTACTTTTCAATTGTAAGGGCATCTGAGCCACATTATAGACTACAGCTCCTTTCAACGACAATGACATTCGAGTGGAGGAGGTATTTTTACACTGTTACATCTCTCATGGAGAGAATACAAAATCTGCAAGAGATACTATGATTTCCAAAATTCTTAGACTGGTAGATGAATACAAGCATGAAATTTTGATCGTAACGTTAACTGGACACAGCTTGGGAGCTTCTCTGGTAACATTAAGTTCATATGACTTTAAAATAATCCTGAACTAAAATGTATCGGAACGTCCTATACCTATAACCACATTTACATTTGCAAGCCCATGAGTTGGCAATAGAATAATCGCCCTGCGAATGGAAGAACTCGGAGTGAAGGTGTTGCGATTGGTAAACAAGGATGATATTGTTCCAAAATTTTATGGGCTTTTTTTCAACAAGAAGTCATGTGGATGGTTGAGGAAACTATTTGACTGGCTTCCTTGGACATATTTTCATTTCGGTGTGCAAATTATTCTAGAAAACCACGACAAACATAATCTTGATCTTGCTTAAGCCCACAGTGTAAAGTTTTTTCTTCATTTTATTGATGGTTATGTCAAAATGGGTAAACCTTTAAATATTCTAGTAGCAACACTGCCACAAACATCATAAACAACGGGAAGAACTATGGATGATAACTAAAGAACCTTGAATCCTGCAAACTAAGAAGATGGTTGAATGACTCTTTTGTGTAGTCTTCTTTTATTTTATCAGTGTTCTCATTGTTGTGAGAATATCAAAACATTAGGTAATTCTATTTAGTGGCTTTATGAGAATTGAACACTTCTCTATCATTCCAATGAGAAATAAATATGGATTATCTCATATTTATTGTATTTTCTTTTAATATATCGCAATATAAAACAGTTGATGTAATGAGATATATTAAAAGTAAATTTAATTCTAATTTTGTTTTTATAGTTGTTGAATTTGAATTTCCATTAAATTTTATAAAGGCTTTTATTGTTTTAAGACTATTATAAATTTATAAAGGTTTAAATTTTTTTAAGATTAATATAGATTTATTCAACTTTATATTTATGGAGGAGAAAAATGTAAAAAAATAATATTTAAGGTCCAAAATTACATATCTATGTTAGTTCTACAGATGTAATTCTCTTTTAAAAAAATTATCAATCCCAAAGTTACATATCGACCCTCTTTTACATTTCCCAATATTCTCTCTTTTACATTTCTCAATATAATTTATTCTCATATATATATATATATATATATATATATATATATATATATATACACACAATATATATATATATATATAAATAATTAATTTGGGAATTTTTGTTTCCTAATTTTAATCTAATTAAAACTCTTTCATATATACTTACTTTGGAATTTTTTTATATTTATTAATCTATTTTTTAAACCTAATGAAACTGAGATATATGATTTGTTTTATAGTTTTTATTAAAAAAAAAAATTGTAATCCAAATTTTTTTTAAAAAAAATAGGTGAGTGTTTATAGCAATTTGATTGATCCATTTGTGACTTACACTTGCATTCACATTCATAGTTAAAAATAGATGGAGAAGTCAGCATATTACAAATCCCAACCCCTTTCAGAAAACATTGTCATCATTAACAAACAAAAGAAACAAACATTTTCATGATTAAAAAACAAAAGAAACAAAATTAAGCTTTATCATCATAGCTCGTATAATTGCTTATTATTCATTAAAGAAAAATGGGTAAAATATCCACAGGTTTCTTGCTCATGTCCAAATTGTTTCAAATTACGCCCTATCCTACTCTATTAATCGATTTTGGGTTGTGGGTTGTTTATGATATAGTATATACAATGGTTCTCGCCCAAATCTCCCACGATTTCTATCAGTATCCAAGACCAATCAAGAACATGATTAGTGTTACTTACATACTGCTTAAGTGAAAAAAATGTTAAATACATTATTTTCTTTCACTATGGCACTATGGTTGGTAGGTCTTGTCTCTAAGATACTAGTCTTACTATTTTGAAAATCTAAAATGGTCCACAAAATAAAAGTTCTAACTTAGTACATAATGTCAATCTTAGTGAGCTTTTTGTTGGTCTAATAAAGAGATAAACATTATCTCTCACTTGGAATTATTTGGTAATTCTTTGCTAGGTCTCTTTGCTAACCTAGACTACTTTCAATATGAACTTTTTTCTCTATTTCTTTCCACATTATAGGACCAGGAACTAGTCTATTCAATTGATCAGCCCAACTACTGAGAGTTTTGCATTTCCTACCATATAATGCCTAAAACGGTTTCATATTCAGTGACCCTTGGTACCCATTTTTATGTGCAAATTTAGCTATTGGCGTGAACGTTTCTATAACATCACTCAATTTATCTTGTTTTTATAATGTTAAAATTGTGACTAATTCTGACATGGAGGAAATGGTAGGCAAAGACAATATGTTACAAATATAAAAATTAACTAAACGTGAATTGTAATGGAGGGGCATGATGATCCAATGTTATAAGGGGGTTTCTTGTAGCATGCATGTTGGTTTCATATGGTTACACTTTTTGTGTGCATGTTGGGTCTCTATTCTATGTTGTGAGTAGATCCATACTAGAATACATTTAATTTCCTTAACCTCACCCTATTGAGTGACCAATAAAATATTACAAACAAAAAACCGAGAGAGAGGAGAAGTGAATATGATTCCCTCACCTAAAGAGGGATAGGGGGGCATAAAAAATTGAACAACCACCTTAAAGGTGAAAGAAAGTGATTGGAATAGAGTGGTAAAAGTGTAGTTATTTCCCATTCCCTTTTCCCTCTCTCAAAGATGGAGGGGACAAGTTTCAATAGATAGCAAGGAAGGGCCAAAACTAGAGGGGGGGTAATGAAAAAGCATTTCTCTATATTCTTTGAGATTATGGGTTGTTAGCCTTGGCTTGCTCATATTCATTTACTTTCTAATATTTTCCATTGAGCTAAAGTTCTATGCCATTTGAACCTCGGTGATAGTTCGTGTGGTTGTGTTTATAACCACTAAGTTCCTTGTCTAAGCCTCGATGAGTTTTTTGAAAATAAATGAATGAATGTACCACTAAGTGCTTTTTTCTAATCTCATTAATCATTGGAAAAATGGACTTCATATCCTAAGAATGTGTCGAATCCATTGGTGTGCAACTACCCCTATGTAAGCATCCCCTACGACTCTTGATCTCACTTGAGGGCGGTCAACTACAAGAAAGATCCCACTGTACTTATCCTATGGTTTGATGGAGAGTTGAAGTCCCTCTTTTAGTTTTCATCTAATTACATGCTCAAATAACTATATGTTTGTTTCATATATGGTTATGTATTTTGACATATGTTATTGATTGATGTATGAATATGTATGAATGATGAATGAATTCCT
The DNA here is from genome assembly GCA_034641835.2 of Pinus albicaulis. Taxonomy (NCBI): domain Eukaryota; kingdom Viridiplantae; phylum Streptophyta; class Pinopsida; order Pinales; family Pinaceae; genus Pinus; species Pinus albicaulis. Next base: position 1,052,506,660 of record CM076582.1, on the reverse strand, counting down.
AAAATTATTCTAGTTATGTGGCTGATAATTTATCTACATGTAGTGGTTACATGAATTATGAGCATCATTAACTCTCCTACAAAACTCAGTTATTGTAGGCTAGATTATATGTTGAGCATTACATGAATACATGGTTTAAACTAGTAAGTCTCCTTATATGAGCTTATGGTGATGTTAAACTTCTGACACCATGTGATTGTTATTAACTTCATGAAATGTAGGGGTACTTATATAAATATGAATGATTGCATGAGATCTCTCAGTTAAGCAATTATTAAAGGTTTTCTTTGTTATTGGACATTATTGCAAATTTTATTGTTCAATACCATGCTTAATATTGTAGATAGCCTCACATGTTAATAAGGTAACACATGTGTTGTTTATTAAATGAGGATTTAATTTGTGTTAATGGTCACCTGGATTAAGAGTGATGTGGTAATTCTTGGGCTTATATGAACTTCTTTATTGTTGTGTGACCATGATATTCTCTTAACAGAACTTGATATATAGTATCCTTTTGAACTATGGACTTGGAGCCATTTCACTCTTTTGTTTAAAATCCATGGTAAAATAATTTATATTAATTCCATTTAACTCTTATGTCAAATGGTCTTCCCTCATTATTTTCCGATTATCTCCAATGCTTAGTGTTTATGCGAAAGCATTATTTCCTTCGGAAATTCAAGTATATTGCCCACAAGCTTTCCTATTTTCAATTCTTCGTAATACAACACATAGATATCATACACACCTTTATGCATCCTTACATTATCCTTTCTTGCAAAGGATTTGTCTCGAGTGAATTTACATGAAATAAACTACTTCCCAAGGATAAAGTCTTGATCTCATAGTTGTAGTCGCACTTTGAGTCAGAACTTCCTTCTAAAGTAGCTTCCAACAATGCAAAGAAACATATTTAGTTGTTGCTTTTACTTGAATTTGATTTAGTCACTACTAAAATCCTTCAAGCTTGCCTTCTATACTTCTAATAGATTCAAAATTCCTTTAATGAGACATAAAATTATTTTTCTTAAATCTTTGTTTTAAACAATAGTCCCGGCACTTATATCACACTTTTAGATATTGGACCTCTTGAATTTATCATTATAATTTTATCCCTCAAAACAGGGCTTCCAGCAAGAAAAAAAAAATGATATTTTAAAATAGATCTAACGCTTATCCAAACTATGTGGACTTGTGTCCTCTTAGAGATGCCATACTTTGTTGGACTGTAGCGCTACTTCTAGCCTTGGATTCCTCTCATGTAGGTCTCAGTGTTTTTGACGTTTTTTATGACAACTTTGGCCCTCATGTTATGGCCTTGATAACCACTTAAAATACCTCACAAACAAACCTAAGCTACATTGAAAAATTGTTGTCCTTTATTTCCTTCAAGGGGACTTCTTCATTGGCTCAAATGGTTGCTACTAGTCCAAAAACTTATAAGTACATGACTCTTTCTTATTTTTACATGTGCACATGACCCTCAGCCTAGAATGGGTATCTTTCTATCCACCTCATACCTTCTGAAAGATGACGTATTTTCCTCAAGTGTGCTTATTCAATTCTTCTAGATACCTCAGAAACCTCAAAGATCAAGTTTAGGTCTGTGAAATTATTTCATAGATCTAATATTATTGTAGTTTCCATATAATTAGCCCATAAAATATATTTTCTAACTCGGATTTTGATCTAGCTAACATGACCTTCAATATTAATGCAAACGATCCCTTTTTCTTCATTGTGATTTCTTCATAAATGTGTAAACCTTGAAGTAGTTAGTGATCTTTAAATTGTTAGTAATCTTGACCTTAGCTCTAATACCATGTTGGAAAGTACATTAGGGTAGAATTAAGATGATTTGTTTCTAACTTGACACTTACTTGTGATATTAATATTTCTTTATTTTTCTTGATTATCATGCTCTTATCATCAAGAAAACTGCCAAAACTATTAAGATCACAACTAAAATATATGAACATAATATATAGGATCCAAGCAAGGGAAAAACCCCTCCAAGGGGAAAATCCAAAAATAACTTCTCTTCTTATAGAATCAGTCAAAGGGAGAATTCCAAGGCCCAAGACGAGGACAATCACTACCACCATGAACCAAGCTAGAAAATTATCCTTCATTCTTCAATGCAAGACGATAGATCTTCTAGCCTTTCATTCTTACTGAAACAATCTTGAATTCTTATGCAACATCATACTTAAGATAACCCTAGAAACCCTATGGTTTTCGCACATATGAAATTTATAAGGAATATTTCAGACTTCTGAATTTATTTGGGGTATATCTCCTTCTTTTCTAGGCTTGATGTGGCCCTTTATGACCTTCTCTCTTATTTCCTAATCATAGATCAAATACAAGCTATAATATGTTTTTTGTGTATCATCTTAGGTTGAAGTTCCATTCTTTTGCAACCTTCCAAAACACTCCTTACTCATCTCTAGGCCAACTTCACATATGTTTTCCAACTTGGTATTGGGAGCTTGCTAGAGATTTCAACAATAAAAAATAAATTTCTTCTTTTGATACAAATTCCCAAATGGGAATTTTATAATATGACAATGACTCTTTGACTAATGTAAATTGTAGGAGTATTCAATGGATGTTTTACCTAATGAAAAATGACTTGAGCATGAAACCCATGCTTTACATAAATATTTTTTCTTTTGAACTTTACATCATTACATGAGTCAAATGACAATTATGGACACCAAAAATAGTTACATTCTCCAACTAGTTACATTATGATTAGAAATATTTCACCCTACAATATTTATCATTATTTTATGTTTTTTCACTTTAAAAAAATTATTTTTAGTATTCTACGCCTTTTATCCATATGATAGATTTCTTTTTCATAAAATTTCCAACTAGCTCATTGTGTTATGTCGTGTTTTCCTGTGCAATATTATTCTTTGCATTATGTTCTTCTTGTATCAAATTTTCAAATTTTCAAATCCTATGAAAATGTACCTTAATTTTCTTTCCTTATATAAATATTAAAAAAAAAATACAATGTGAATATAAAGGTTAAACAACAATTTTGGGTCTCAGATACATGTTCCATGTGTACCATATATTTTAATAATTATTATCACAACTGGGATTTAAATTTGGATTGATTTCTTGATACTATGGATGGGTTGGTTGTTGTGTATCATTATATTAATGTGTAAAGAATGGAAAGAGGTTTTTCGATTTTTTGTTAATTTATTTTATGCATAATGATTGGAGGGATTTTGAAATATAGCCTCCTTGTATAAATTGTAGGATCCACATAGCTAGTAACATGTAATTATCTTAATTCACTTTTTATAATATACAATTTTTCTTTAATTTATTCATCAAAAATTTATTATTTAATATTTAATCACATGCCTAAGTAGTTAGGTGCCTTTGCCAACATTATTATAAATTAACATTGTTGACTTTACAATTAACGTATATATAAATAACATTTTAAATATTTCCTTGGTCGAATTTTTCAAATATAATACTTTTTATAATTAAATAATTAGTGTGATTAATATCCACCAACTTCTTCTAATATATAAAATGTTCTAATTTCTTCATTCTTTTGCAATATTGTAGAATCAATCAAATGCTACTTATCCTTTTAGTACCACACATGATTTTCCTTCGTAGTTAGTTAAACTTGTCTTTCGTACATGATTTTAACCAACACATTATTTTATTTTGTATATCGTTCTTCCGCACAAAAATTCCTGCCTCCCCATGCTTCTTCCATTTCTCTCCATCTTTTACACCACATCTTTCATTGAGGCACTATTCCACACAATTATTTTTTCACATTGTCTTTTCTCTCACTCCTTCCTACTCAACACTATAAAGTGTTTCTACACAACCTATTGCTATTAAAAATATTTTATGATATAATATTTATCATTTCTATGGTCTTTTGCATCTTAAAAATTATGTTTAGTACTCCATACTTTTCATACATATGTTATATTTCATTTTCCATGGTTTTAGATGCATGGAGTCATGAAAAAAGTTTTGTAGCTAGGTTATTTTGTTGTGTCGTATTTTCTTATGTAATGGAATTTCTTGAATCTTATTATTGTTTTGTTAGAATAATAACATTGGAAAGATATCTAGGTGGAATAGATCAAATTTAATAAATTATTCCAATTATATAATTAGCATCACTTTAAATTAAATTTACTATTTATGGCTCTATGTTTGTGTTACATGTATCGAAGATACCGTATGTATTTATTTCTTCCAATATATAAGATATTATAATATTTCTAAATAATTTTTAATTCGTAATCTCATTGGAAGGCATATTGTCCTGAACCTAATAGCTCCTAAAAGTATATTTAGAGATAAGGAACCCATCATATGGAAAGTATTTCAGAAGGTTATGCAAGGGAATCCTTATTTTTGAATGGAGAACCTACCTTATAGAATTTGTGAATATAAGCATTTCAACCTATTTTAGTTGAAGGACATTCCATTCTTTCACATCCACCAGTTTTTCCCTTTGCACATGTATTGCTTTTGCACAATATTTAACTTCGACATCCTTCTACGGCATAATACTTCTACTTCCACACATATTCTTGCTTCCACACATTCACACACATTTCTATATCTGCACACTTCTTCCATACTTCTCGACCTTGCACAACAACTTCTCCACACAAATTATTTCTTGCATTTTTCCTTTTTCACATGCTTTTCTATTCAAAGCTACCAACTTGTCGTATGTAACCTATTATCATTACAAAGAATTCCCAGTATAACATTTTTCATTGTTTGATGGTTTTTAACACCCATCCTAATACTTGTTTAGTTATGTCCCATCAGTACACTTGCCAGTAGTAGGTTAAAAGAACATATTATGGTCATTTATTTGTGCATTATTGAGATGGAATATATTCCCCCACCAAATTCCTATTTGGGTCCTCGAAAATTGGTTGTGATTAAAAGAAGTGGAAATAAACAAAACTATGAAAATAAAAATGAATCCACAAAGGTTGGTGGGAAAATAGTTTAGGATGACCTTCATTTAAGTGAAAAGGAAAGAGCACAAGAATTAGTTAATTCCATTCTAGTGAATAAAAATTCCAACATGTTCCATGTCACTAAATTGGTGAAACTTCTTGAGGAACATTATGCCAAAAACTAACAATTAAAGCAACAATTATCAAACAAATAAGAGAAATTACAAAAATAGTTGAGCTAATAAGATATTTAATGTCAAAAATGAAAAATCCAAAAAATAGAAGAGTTATAATGAAAACTAAAACATGAAATCAATATAATTTACCATGAATTTGATCTTTCAGGTTATATGAAATATGCTTAATTGGATGAACTTTAATAACATTGCTCACCCTTATGAAGGTGGAGGTGTTGGGAGTTTGTATGCAATATAATGGATTCAACTAAATACCCATCTTCAATTGGTTCAACTTAACAACATATTCTCTTCTTAGCATTGATGTCATCGAACCTAGTTATTTATAAGCCAAAGAAGAAGAAGAAAATGCTATATCTTTCTATTAAAGAAATGAGTTACGTTATTTTCATCCAATAAAGCTACAATGGAAACCACTAATTAATTGATTAATATATAAGGAATTATGAAATTATAATACAATTCAGATTGGAAATAAAAATAGAATACAATAAATTGAAATAAACAATGGAAGAAAAAACTTATACTTAGATTTTTCTACTCTATTGGTTTTATTAAGTTTTTTTTTTCATGCATCACATTAAATAGAGTTCATGAATGTGTATAATAAGTGTTGTGTGGGATGAAGGTGTGGGAAAGAAGTGTTTGGAGGGGACAATTTGTGTAAAAGTGTGGAAGTGGGGATGTGTGTGGATGGAAGAACGCATGAAAGAGGAATCCATAAAACTTCTTTCGCTCAACATAAAATAATTATACATATGTTGTTATGCATTTGAAAAGGTTATAATAATAATTTAAATATATTTATAAATTAAAAGTTAAAAAAAAAAAATTAATCATATTGATATATATATTATTTTAGTTTTAAATTTACCTATTTGAAAATGAATGTTTATTGGATTTTGTGATATTTTAAAAATCTACAATCCTAATCAATTTAGCTAGAATAAAATACACTTATGTGGTAGTGTTTCCTTCGGTGCATGTGATTGAGGCTTTTCCATATACAATAATATCATCATCCCCAAGATGACGATGAAGTAGAGAAGTGCCTTGAGTCGAGCAACAAATTAAAATCAGATAGTCATCCTTTGATTAATATTGGTGGAAATGACTATCTCATATTCGAATATCTTTCTCAGTGAATGGTACAATATATAAAGTATAGATAATTATTAACCAAAATCTATGGGGAGAATTTTTAACTACTCTTAATTCAAATTTATTTGTATCCAACATACACATGAAAAATTTCCACCATGAAATAATGAATAAAAAATTGAATTTCAACACATAAAATTGGATTCATAGTTCTTACTTGCATTGGAAAAAAACATTGAATATAATAAATATCAAAGGTAAAATTTGTTAGAATACATGCAATAAAAATATTACAATAAATAACCAATGACTTTATTTTAAAACAAAAAAGCGATAATTGCTCAGATTTTTGACAAATTTCCGTGTTTAACAACGTTGTGTCAATATTTCACATTCATACTGGAGTGATCATGAATATGTTGATGCTTGACTACATTTTATGTGATTCTATGAAAAATTGTAATCTTGTTCCATATATTTTCTATCAGTTAAATAGTTGCACAAAATGCAATTTCATTCTGCATTTCATGCTTGTAATTCCAAATGTAACTAAGAATAAAATATTTCATGCAACTTTAGGTTGAATATGGCACCATCCTATTGGTTAAGTAGTTTGTTATGTCCATGTGGAGAGTTTATGTTGGATGATGACTTTTTCAACACTGGCTATGAAATAGTTAATAATTATTTATAATAATTTTACCAATTTTTTCAATCTAACCAAGTATTTTCAAGTGGTTTTTAGCATAGTCTTTCTTGATTTGGATTTACAACTCTACGGGTGACCAACTTGATACCCTTGTTTCTGAAAAGTTTTTTTATATGGATTTCTTCTCACTTACTTATTTCAAAACATTAGCTTATTATATATAACATGTAAGTAAACAATACTTCAGAGGGACTTACATATTCCTTCGAAGAAAATCGGGAGCTTTTCTCACTCCATTATGTAATTTTTTAGATGTATGACTTCCACCCTTGAGTATTGGCCATTTTTTCTAACACTAACACTATATAATTATTTTAAAGATATAATAATAGTGAGGTACAACTTTTACTATTTCATTATAAAGGTATATCAACTTCTTCATCATCCTCATTCACTACAAGCTCTTTAATGGGAAGATAAGACAATGAATACCTTAAATTCTCTTGTAATAAAGAGAAGATATGTAAGTGATGAGTTTCTTAGGATCATCAATTGAAAATTTCGTTTCATAACCTTTTGTGTATTGAACTTGGGCCTTTGATGTCATATATATTCTAGGTTTATTCAGTGGTGTAGGCTTTCTAATGCTTCTTCATGTAGTGATAATACAAGAATACCTAGGCTTCACCTTCCATTTCACTTTTGGATTCTGAACAAGAGCTCATTTCTCTTTGGCTTGTATTCTCTATGTTAAGATTCAACAATATGACGAGATTAGTGAAAATCAGTCACCTTCACTAAGTGGGCCCGCGGGCTATTTTTAGGTGTATGTCTATTTTTAGACTATGTCTATTTTTAGACGTGGTGACCATATTTCAGAAGTTGTAGGATGTTATTTTTGGATGTTTGGTCAAGTTGAAAAAATAGATGAAATTATATTTTTAGAATTTTTGGTGAAGTCTATTTATAGATCATCGATATAAAAATAGAAGTGTCGATTATTATTAACTCTTAATAATAATCTGACAATAAACATCAACTTATTATCTTGGAGCACTTAATTTCAGTGTACAGATTTGGAAAATCAGTGGGATGAACGAATTACACAATTCCTAGGGTTTACTGGTGGTTCATGCGTGCAGGACTCAGTTAGAACTGAAGTGGAAAAGTTATGATAGAGTTGTAAGAGTAATTCATGGAGTTGTTATTCAGTTTAACTCAGTTAATGGAGTTAAACTCAGTTGAGCTAGTTGTATGTAGTCTAAATGAATGATACACTAGTGAGAGTGGAGTGAATTAACTATTTAATTAAGTCACAAATAATAACTCATTAATCAACTAAAAAAGTACAACAGTTAACTAAAATGCATGTCAGTTACAGTGGAGACCTAGTGGAGAGACAGGTGAAAGGGCAAGATGGACTATCTGTTGTGACTATAGTGATGCATTGATTGCACCACACACACATTGGAGTTGCCAATGAGGATTGCATGGTGCAATAAAGGTAATTCGAATTCATTCAGAGCTATTCTTCAGCAGGGATTGTGTAGTGGAGGCAGGCTATTAGGTGGCAAGAAATCGGTGCATGGATTTGCAGATTTCTTCTGATTAGTGTGTGACAACTGATTGTACTGAGAGATTGATGTACTAAGCTTTGTATGAGATTGTTACATGATCTCCATGATACATAATATATTATATTTGGGGTTTTCAACTTTAGGCTTTCCCTTTGAACAACTGTGTTATGTGCGATTGTTTTTATTACTTCATGTGTTTGCAACTGAGTTTTAAATTTCCATAAAAGATTAACAGTGGAATGATTTTGTATTTAGCAAGAATATATATATTGTTAGATCAGGAGAATCTGGATATATACATCCATCTTGTATATAATTTCTACATGGTATCAGAGTAGTGTTAATTCTTGAAGATTGCAATTGTGAAGAATTGTTGATTTTGTGCTGGTGGACAATTTGAATTTGCTTCATAAAATTATTGGTTCGACAGTTGAGTATACATTAAACTGTCTTTCAATGGGTTGCGATTGGAGTATGCCCTTTATGGTAGCTTGAATTACATAGCCTGGAAGGATAGGATGGAGGCGGTGCTAGAGGATAATGGACTGAAGGAGTTCATCGATAGCGATGTTCCTAAGTCGGGTTCTAGCGATGCTGCATTACTTTACGCATGGCAAAATAAGGTAGAAAAGACAAGAATAATTCTATTGGAAGGTGTGAAGGACCATATTGTGTACAACCTTCAGGGGAAAGCCACCCCATTTGCAATGTGGAAGGCTTTGAAAGATTTTTTCAAAAGCAGCACTGACCAGAGGAAGTTGGCGCTAAAAGATAAGCTTAGAAAAATAAAAATGGAGAAGGGAAACAGTATCCCAAAATATCTCACGAAGTTTTTCCACTGTAGGGATGAACTGGGAAGTGTGGGGATTACCATTGATGATGAAGACTTTGTGAGCTTGGCTCTCCTTTTTTTTCTAAAGAGTTGGCATAGCTATGAAGACTCTGTCAATGGACAGGAGAAACTATCGGGATGGGAGCGACGTTGGTCGGATCTTGTGTAGGAGGAGATAAGGCGAAGAACGAGGGATGGCTCTTCATCGAAGAATGAAGATGAAGAGAATTGTGCTTTGACTTCCAAAGCAAGTAAAGGGAAGGGGAAGAAATTTCCTTCAAAATCCTAACCTAAAGGCAAGAAGCAGGATTTTTCCAAGGTGAAGTGCTTTCACTGTCACGAACATGGGAATTTCACCACTAATTGCCCACAGAAGAAGAAGAACAAGATGGCTACTAGAGCTGCAGCTGGAGAGGCCTTAGCCTCACAATTTGAACTTCATTTCTCTTTGATCGCATGCCTGGTTTCAAGCTCAATGGGATTAGTGTGGTATCTTGATAGTGGCGCGTCTTTCCATATGACGAGAGACAAGGATTTGTTTAGTGACTTGGAGGAGAAGGACCTTCAAATGCATATAGAGATGGGTGATGATGGTCGATACAGTGTGACCAACATTGGGACCATTACCTTTGAGAGGGATTCAGGTAATCCATTTCTGTTAAAATATGTTATGCATGTTCCAAGTCTAAAGAAGAACTTGGCCTCGGTCACAATGTTGGAAGACAAAGGTTATGACATTGTTTTCAGCGAGGGAAAAAATTCCTTGCGACATAAAACAACGGGTCAAACCAAGAGGATAGGGATTCGAGTTAAGAATATCTACAAGCTATAGGTAGATGGTTGTGCTGCAATTATGGGAAAAGAAGAAGAAGTGGTAAGCCGAAATGAGGGTGAATTATGGCACAGGAGATTGGGCCATCTTCACCATGGAGCTTTGAAGATTTGCATCAAATTTCTACTAGAATTCCCAGGGGTACTCTTGCACAGTCAGATCAGTGCAAGTGATGTACTATGGGTAAGTTTTTTAATACCACCTTTCATGAGAAGGAGAACCGTTCTTTGATGATCCTGGAGAGAATTCACATAGACGTGTGTGGACATTTCTCGGTTGCTTCAACAGAAAAACACAGGGATTATGTTATTTTTGTTGATGACTATTCTTGTAGATGTTGGATCATCTTCATGCAGAAGAAGAGCGAAACATTCTCAAAGTTCTATGAGTTTAAAGCATTGGTGGAGAAGGAGTTGGGGAAGCAAGTGAAAGCTCTACGGAGCGATAATAGTGGTGAATATATCTCGGGTGAATTCAAATACTTCTGTATCAAAGAAGGAATTCGAAGAGAACTCATAGTGCCTCATAACCCACACCAGAATGGGGTCACAGAGAGGAAGAACAGAACGATCATGGGTGTTGCACGAGCTATTCTTGAGAGGGAGCTAGACTTTCATGCAGGGGAGGAACTTCTTATTCCCAAAGATGAGCCTCTAGATGTGAATCATCCACAGGAGGAGATTCACGGAATGGAGGAGTCCACTCATGCAGAACGAAACATTAGATAAGACAGAAATCATACCACAGAAGCTGAGAGACTAAAGCTTGATGCGACAGAGAATGTAGGATTCCCTACATCACAGTGCAGACATAGATGGTCACCTGACCGATTTACTAGATACATGGCTCTTATGAGCAACTGTATCGTGATAGAGTCATCTTATTTTTAATAAGCAGTGTAGAAGCCCACATGGGTAGATGCCATGGTGGAGAAGCATGACTCCATTGTCAGAAATAATGCTTGGGAGATTTTTCCAAGGTCGATTGGTAAATTAGTATTAGGATCAAGATGGATCTACAAGGTAAAGCAAGTTGCTGATGGGAGAGTCAAGAAGTATAAGGCAAGATTTGTTGCCCGAGGCTTCTCACAGATCGAGGGGATTGATTATGAAGAAACCTTTGCACCTGTCGCACGGTATTCTTCCATAAGGACCATCCTTGCTCTCTCAGCTCAGATGGGTTGGCACATTCATTAGATGGATGTGAAGACTACATTCCTTATTGGGATCATTGAGGAAGAGGTGTACATTGAGCAGCCTAAAGGATTTAAGATCTTCAGCAGCGAGTCGGGTGTTTGCAGGATCAAAAGAGCATTGTATGGGCTGAAGCAAGCACCTCATGCTTGGTACACACAGATCGACAGTTATTTCACTAGACTTGGCTTCACCAAGAGTGAGGCAGATGAAAACCTGTACCAAATTGTGGTGGAAGGTAAGCTTTTAATCATTTTTATTTATGTTGATGATTTAATACTAATGGGTGATGAGAAGTTAATACACTCATGCAAGGAAGATCTTGCAAAGGAGTTTGAGATGAAGGGTTTGGGCGTCCTTCATTATTTCCTTGGATTGGAAATATGGCAGTGGGAAGGTGAAATGTTTGTGTATGAAGGCAAGTATTCCTAAGAGATACTGGAGAAGTTTCACATGCAAGGTTGCAAGCCTATCGACACTCCTCTTCCAAGAAATTGGAGGAAAGAGAATGCTACATCGGCAGAGGTAGTGGATGCCACTTTTTATCAAAAATTGGTGGGTTCGCTCATGTATTTAGTTAATACAAGACCGGACATATGCTATGCGGTGAAGCAACTTTCACAAGCGATGGTTAAGCCTACCAAGCTCTTTTGGAAGGCAGGCAAGCATGTCCTGAAGTATCTCAATGACACATCTGAGTATCGTTTATGGTACAGACAAACAGATGACATGAAGTTGCATGGCTTCATTGATGCAGATTGGGCAGGCAGCAGAATAGATAGAAAGAGCAGATCAGGAAGGGTTTTCAGTATCAGATCTACAGTAGTTTCTTGGTACAGCTGGAAACATAGATCTTTAGCACTCAGTTCAACGGAAGCAGAATACATGGCAACAAGTCAAGCTTCATGTGAGGCTATCTAGATGAGGAAGATCCTGGTTGGTATGTTCGGTTCACATTTAGATCCTACAGTGACACATTGTGATAATCAAAGTTGCATTAAAATCTCGATTAATCCTGTGTTTCATGATAGATCTAAACATATGATATCTGGTATCATCATATCAGATATTGTGTGTAGTGGAAGATCATGTTGCTTCAGTACATTCCTACGGAAGATCAGGATGCCGACATTCTGACGAAGGTGCTCACCAAGAGAAAATTTGAATACCATAGAGGCAGGATGAGGGTGAAGGATAATCACTATCTTGTTGAGAGGAAGTGTTGAGATTCAACAATATGATGAGCTTAGTGAAAATCAGTCACCTTCACTAAGTGGGCCCATAGGTTATTTTTAGGTGTATGTCTATTTTAGACATGGTGACCATATTTTAGAAGTTGTAGGATGCTATTTGTGGATGGATAGTCAAGTTGGAAAAATAGATGAAATTCTATTTTTAGAACATTGGGCGAAGTCTATTTATAGATCGTCGATCTAAAAATATAAGTGTTGATTATTATTAGCTCTTAATAATAATCCGACAATAAACATCAACTTATTCTCTTTGAGAACTTAATTTGAGTGTACAGATTTGGAAAATCAGTGGGTTGAAGGAATTACGTAATTCCTAGGGTTTACTGGTGGTTCATGCATGGAGGATTTAGTTAGAACTGAAGTGGAAAATTTATGACATAGTTGGAAGAGTAGTTCATGGAGTTGTTATTCAGTCTAACTCAGTTAATGGAGTTAAACTAAGTTGAGCTAGTTGTATCTAGTCTAACTGAATGATACACTAGTGAGAGTGGAGTGAATTAATTAGTTAATTAATTCACAAATAATAGCTCATTAATCAACTGAACAAATAGAACAGTTAACTACAATGCATGTCAGTTCCAGTGGAGACCCAGTGGAGAGATAGGTGAAAGAACAAGATGGACTATCTGTTGTCGCTATAGTGATGCATTTATTGCACCACACACACATTGGAGTTTCCAATGAGGATTACGCAATGCAATCAAGGTAATTCAAATTCATTTAGAGCTATTCTTCAGCAAGGATTGCGCAGTGGAGGCAGGCTATCATGTGGCAAGAAATTAGTGCATGGATTTGCATATTTCTTCTGATTAGTGTGTGACGATTGATTGTACTGAGAGCTTGTTGTACTAAGCTTTGTATGATATTGTTACATGATATCCATGATACATAATATATGATATTTGGGGTTTTCAGCTTCATGCTTTCTCGTTAAACAACTGCGTTATGTGCAATTGTTTTTATTGCTTCATGTGTTTGCAATTGAGTTTTAAATTTCCGCAAAAGATTAACAGTGGAAGGATTTTGTATTTAGCAAGATGATAAATATTGTTAGAGCAAGAGACTCTAGATAAATACATGCATCTTGTATATAATTTCTACACTCTAATCCATTTTGAACTGAAGAGTGATTAGATGAGCGGAACTTGTTTTAATTTTTTCTTTATATATGCTTAACCAAGAAAAAATTTTATTTGTTGCTTTCAATAAAACAATAATAGTAAAGTTACTTGAATTAGGATTATTTCTCCCTGTATCTTCTGCAACTTTGAGCTTATTTAGTGCATTATTCCATGTTTTCTCCTTAAACCACATAACAATGCAAGAAATATTTAGTATGAACAAAGAAGAACCACTAACGAAATTTAATAGATTTTCATTGGTATTATGTTGTAAATAAATGATCATTTGATCACTACTATGGTAGAAATGCTTATGATCTCAATAGTAATTTCCATCAAGATCCGAAAGGATGGCTCACATCCAAACATTAACTAAATAGATGTGGTAGTTAATTTCATTTAAATGTGAACTGACCTTGAATCTACATGCTAACCAAAATAAATTTTATTACCCTTAATTACATGTGGTAATGGTGAAAGTGTATGAATCAATGCTTTAATGGTAGGAATTAATACTAATGTTACACTATTTCCATCTCTTTAACTATGTATGTGGGATTCATTTGGAATTATGGAGCATGATGGGAAGATTATTTCATTATATAACATGGAAAAACAATATGGAAAATATATTATCATGTAACCCCTATGACAGTGACAAGTGATAAAGTTTTTTATTTTTGTGAAATGACATGACAGTGGAAAATGTATATCAGTTGCGAAATATGGAAGAAATTAACTATGTCGAGAGACCTAATGGGTGGACTCATCACCACCACAATTATTAACATGGTCTAGCCATATTTGATATTGAACTCCAACATACACATTGTTTAAATAAGATATTTCACACCGGAAACAACTACTATTGGATGGTATATTCTATGCATATTAATGATTATATAGCTATCATACATGGTCGAAGGTGTCATATTTAAAAAAATTAACTAGTGGTTCTCTTACAAGAATCTATTTCCTATGTTAGCTTTCATCTCTCTCCTTTTCCTACCTTCAAAACCCTATATTCATAATCCCTTTGAAATATTACAAAAGGTATCATCAATTAATGGTATTTCTCCCATCCTCTATGAAACAAATACTCATCTTTCATAACACAGCACACACAAAAAAAAATCACATCATTAGCATCATCACACAACATGATTATAAATTTCCCAATATTTAACATATTCAATTCTCATCTCGAATTTTGTCACTCATTCCAGGAACTCACGAAGTACACTGTATAACACTTCCACTTTGTGACTTTAAAATCCCTCTTTATTATCGTACATTTTTTCATGTCTCCCTATCCTCATTAATCATGCTATACTACTCTTATTCTTAAGACTTATGTTAATTAAAAGGTGAAAAATGTCAATTTTCAAATTCGATAACACACTTAATTTTCCTTTCGGCCACAAAAATCATATGAACTCGGTAAACTTCCCATGTTGCAGATTAAAGTTAGTTGAGATATATCATATATTAAAAAATTAATTAAGTCCTAATCCCATGTTTCCAGTAAATGGAAGTATTTTTAGAATTTATTGAATGAATCGACCTATAATCAGTACATCATTGATATGTTTACTAGAATTTACTCTAAATTTTGAAGTACATGGGTGAACAAATCAACAAGATGCACAACGCTCTACAACCAATATGTATCACCAAAAATTGTGAAGATGGGAAGTCTCACCACGTATAAAAATTATATTTCAAATAAGGAAAAAATGGAGGCCCCACACTATCTTAATCATGGAAACAAACTGATAAATACCAAAAGAGGTAGGGAGTGTGATACTATGCAACTATCCCACTTATTTATTTTTATCTGTTTTCAAGGAATAATATATTTCCATCATATTGAAAAAAAATATAGGGATATGTATCGTGATATACATATTGATATTTCCATTGTGGATAAGAGTACAACTCGCATACGACTGCACAATCTAATTTATCATCAAATTACCCCGCTTCTCATCACTTCAAAATTTTGAAATTCAGATATTATGGATCAAATCCTACATCACTTGTTTTCATTTCTACAAAGGAAGATGCCTTTGTCCTTGCCAAATCAAAGCTTCCCTCATTTGCATGAGCAGTTGATAACCCCCAATGGGTACAAAAATATAGCGCTTGCGGATATGTGGACATATATTTAGGGATCAAACTAGTGGAATGGGCTATTAGATCGCATTAATCCAATTTTGAAATATGAGATTCTTAGATATGGTGATTTTTTAGATTTATGTTATTATGCATTTGATTCTGACCTTTCCATGAATGAGTAAGGTGGGTGTAAGTATAGCCTTGACAAATTATTCCAAAGTTGTGAAATGGAAAGTGATTCACAGTGCTGTCCTAAGGGATATGAAGTGACTAATTATTTGTATGCAAACACTGATATATTAGGGAGAGAAATAAAGAGTCCCATTTGGATTGGGTTTATTGTAGTGGGCACAAATGATAAAGAGATACAAAGACTTGGGCGACGAGATATTGTAATAGCATGGAGAGGAACCCAAATTCTTCAATAATGGATAGAAGATGCCAGAGACATTTCAGTTATTGTGCAATTATCAATTACTAGTTTCAAGCGCAAGGGCATCCGAGACAGATTATCGACTACGCCTCCTTTCAAAGAAAACGATGTCAAAGTGGAGGAGGGATTTTTAAGCTATTACATCTCTCATGGGGATTCAAAATCTATTATAGATATTGTGATTTCATAAATTCTTAGATTGGTCGATGAATACAAACATGAAATTTTGAGCGTAACATTAACTAGACATAGTTTGGGAGCTACTCTGACAATGTTAAGTTAATATGACATTAAAATAATCCTGAATGAAAATGTATTGACACGGCCTATACATGTACCTTCATTTACATTTTCAAGGCCGCAGGTTGGCAATAGAACATTTGCCCTGCGAATGGAGTAGATGGGAGTGAAGGTGTTGTGATTGGTAAACAAGGACGATATTGTTCCAAAAATTCATGGGCTTGTTTTCAACAAGAAGTCATGTGGATGGTTGAGAAAATTGTTCGATTGTCTTCCTTGGACATATTTTCATCTCAGTTTACACATCATTTTGTACAACCATGACAATCATAACCTTGATCCTGCTTACGCCCATAGTCTAAAGGTTTGTCTTCATATAATTAATTCTTATGTCATAAAGGGTAAACCTTTCAAATATTCTGGTAGCTACACCACCACAAACATCAAATTAATAAACGTAGACAAAAATAAGAACTAAAGATGATGGTTGAAACACCTTGAATCCTGTAAACTATGAGTATGGCTTAATGACTTGGATTGTTTTGTGTATTGTATTCTTTTATTTTATTAGCGTTCTCATTGTGAGAAGATCAAATCATTATATTAATTCTATTTAGTGTATCTATCAGAATCAAAAAAATTTCTATAATTTAGATAACATGTATCACAAGCTTCATATCTGGTATAACAATGAAATAAATAAAAAATAATATGGATTATCTCATCTTGATTGTATTTTTTTAGTGTATCATAAGATAAATACAATTGATCTACATACATACATTTAATCTTGTTTACGCCCACATTCTAAAGGTTTATCTTTATGTGATTGATGGTTATGTTGGAAAGGGTAAACATATACATATCTATGTTGCAACACTGCCACAAACATCAAATTGATAAATGTATACATCTTGTAGAACTACTGATGATGGTCGAAACACCTTGAATCCTGTAAACTAAGAGGATGGATGAGTGACTTGGATTATTTTTCGTATTGTCTTCTTTTTAGTGTCCTGATCATTGTGAGAAGATAAAATCATTACATAATTCTATTAAGTGAATCTATGAGAATAAAATGCTTCTTTATCATTCCAATGAAAAAAATAAAAAAAATATGGATTATATTATCTTGATTATATAATAACATTAAATTTGAATAGTGATCTAGTTTTTATAGTTGTTGAATTTGGATTCTTTTGTTTACATGTTCCATTAGTAGTGTAAGAAACATTGAATGGAATAATACAAATGATGTGATTCCTTTTATTTGATGAAATTTTTTGTTCCTCTATTTATTTATCACAACAACATTACTATATGTTAATTTGGCATTGCATTTGAGGTAAGAACATGTTCTATACGTTGTATTTTTTATTATAATATTGAAGCCACATTCATTTGATGTAAATTATCTTCAGAATGATGTCTTGATCGTTAAATATGACTTTATCACTTTCTTATATGCGACAGAAAATGAAGCAAGGATTTGATGATGTGAGGATATGTTTTTTCATATAGGTAATGAAGCCAAAATATTATGAGGTGACGATATGTCTTTTCACATAGGTAGTGTCCTCATATTAAAGGATAAATAAGTACTTTAACAAGGATTTTACTAAGCATTAATGTGCCCATTTCAATTAGATGAAGTTATTTTAATGTATAGCTCTAATATCTTAGTCACTCTTAATTGTTTGTTTGTTTTTTGCATTTGGATCATTTTTCTCTTAAATGCTTCTAGTTTTCATTTCGTGTTTAATTGGACCTTTTGTTAAGGCATGATTGGTTTCATCTTATTTTATTGATTTAATGGTTTCAGTTAAAGTTAAAGGCCTTTGTTAAATACAAATTCATTTTTATTTTATTTTTTTGTCATGTTCATTTGATAATGACATGGTAACGGGATTAATATATGGCTTCAATTAATAGTTGGGAATTCAATTTGTTATCCATAATAATAAATATTTTATTTATATATTTGATTATTCAAGGAAATATTTATTATTTTTATTTCCTTTCACTTTGTGCTACCACTAATTAATATTCACATTTTAGAATATATTATGTTTATTTTATATTTTCTTTGAAAATACTTATTTTTTGTTATGAAAGGAAAATGGTCTTTTCTTAGTTAAGTCAAGAGAAAAATGTTCTATGCACCAGGATCCTATGTGTTCATCATAGGATGCCTATTATCATGAGACATGCATTCCTCTGATGAATATATACTTCGATACCAATACAAAAAATGTATCGCATGTAATTAGTTGAGAATGATAGAATTATTAGTGCACTACCCTTCTTGAAGTGAAAAATCCCTTAATGATGATTGTTTTATGACACATATTTTCCAAGTGATGAACATGGAAAGAGTAATGTTTATATTTTTGTATGTTTTTTAACTCACCAACTACGACTTTTTAATTAGCTTGTGCTATGACCTTTTTTCATCATGTAGGAAATTAAGTTTGAAATTTTCATATTTATCTTCCATTCATTCTAGTTTTTCATTTTGTATAATTTCAAATAATTTTTTACCAATTAAAATTTATTAGAGTTGTGAATTGTAGAATAAAGTGAAACAAGTATTACAATAGTTATGATCCAAAAGTTAGTGGAAAACCTACATATGATGAGGAAGCACTAGAGTTTAAAGTTGTGGGTTTATTTGAACCCGAGGAAGTGGAGAAGTATCTACTTTTTGGAAAATTAATGTATAAGAAAACAAAATAATTTGATGTAAATATTCATTATTTTTAAATAGATATTCATATACCTTATTTTCATGTGAAACATATAGAATATGAATTACATAGAACATCACTTAGTTATCTAGATGTGTTAAGGCCAAGTTTGGGAAAAATAATTTCTTTAGTTCAACATCACACACCTTTGGGGGTGCCTCTCCAAATAGTTTCCCCTTGGGATATAACTATAAATTGTACCAAATGTTGCAAAGGAAACATCGTAAGGCATCAATTTGAGAAAAATCGTGACATATAAGAGATCATTGAAAATTAAAATTAGTAAAAAAATGTTATGCCAAAATTGTTTGACACAAAACCTACAAGAGAATGAGAAGTTATTCCAATATAATTAAATATGGACATTAGTTTTATTTTAATCAAGCAACACAAAGAGAGGATAATTAGGAATCCTTGAGGGTTATATCAATTGTTCGAGGTCTCATTGATAAAGAAAATTTTCATTGGAAGGTCACGACGTTAATTCTCCTTGATGTTCTTGGGGTTAGGTTCTCATTAGTTTGTTCGACAGGATGTGATCCCTTCGGGTGGATCTGCTGGGATTTTCCTTCGAAATATACCTAAGGATTAGATCAATTTCTCATGTTCCCCTTACTAATGCGAGGTCATGGGGTCAATTCTCCTTGACGTTGTTTGGGTTAGGCTCTGCTAATAACCTGATGGGACATGATCCCTTCAGGTGGATCTTCCTAGATACTTCCTTTAAATCCTTAGAAAAAATAGAAGGGATAAATGTTTGATCTCCATGGATTCCTTTAAGTCCCCATAAGAAAATAGAAATGTTACGGGTGTTTAGATAAAGATTATTTTTCCATGTTTTGGAAATGATTATTTTTCTTTACCTTGGCATTTATATTTGGCATTGATAAATTTGGACACAATATTAGAAAACTCTTACTTACTGATATTCTTCAACCAAGTGAGCCACAATGAATGCATTGGAAAATTCAATGAGACACTAAGGCTCGTAGAATCCAAATCCATACAATGGTTTTCCAGGTGTATTTTCTCACAAGGGTACATAGACCACACAACCACATAGGATAAAGAAGTCAGTTGATATAATCATAGCCATCAAATTAGTTTTCTTCATAGTTATATTTTCAGAGGTTGGACACTTCAGAGTATCCTACCCAATTATTCATTTTCGGTAGCCACATAGTTAACAATGCACCTCCGTACCCTTCCAAAGGCTTCATATATATAAAGTAAGATTAGGATTTCATCCATACCTGGATTTCAAGAACAAGTGTAAAATATGGAAATGTTAATGAAATGCCACCAAGACCCTATAATATACTTCAAAATTTATGGGCTTTAGTAACAGATGTGGTCATGGGGATTCTGCCCATATTTCGATGAATCACTCAATTTTCCACAATTTTCTCAATGGTTGATCCTCATAAGTTTCAAGAGACTAGGGAAGACATAAAAAATGCATATAATATTTTCATTTCAATATACAATGTTAGTAAAATTTGGAACCTCGGGAATCGAATTAGATACTGGAATTCCATATCTCTCTAATGATAGAAAATAATGGGATTCAGATAAAACAATACCAGTTACTTTGGCGATGTTGAGACCAAATCCTAATGTTGCATAAGTAAAGGCAATTTTTGCTGCAATGATTGAAACGAACCAAAATTTACAAAAGTTAGGTATTTGAGACAAGATAAATTGTAACTCCATGAAAGGTCATGTAGGTGTGCTCTGAAAAATGGAAATGAGACCCATGCCCATGCAACCTTGTGGTAACAACTTGATGGTATGATTTCTCTGCAATACTCATGTTAAATAACTACTATTTAACACAATAATTAACCTTTAGTAGAAAGAACTCTGAAAATGGAAATCCCTATCAATTAAATTATAATTTTTAGTTATATCGTTTTGTTATTTTAAAATTTATAATTAAATAAAATAATATTTATATTTATATAAATGATGCAATATTATGTGTTTATTTTAATTTATTATGTTCTTTTTTTCATGTTTAATCAACTTTCTAAATATATATGCTCCAAACATTGTGTATTGTCCAAATTTTAATCTGATGATAACATTTACGTGTGTTTAGCATTATCCCCTCCTCGAGATTGGTTATCTCACTCTATCGAAGTGATATTTAACAGATTAGCATGAATGGACATATTTTATAAGATGAAGAAACATATTTTATAATCTAGTATGGCATTTTCTATGCTCCCAGTCAACTCCACCACCTACTCCAGCTCATTATATCAATGTATTTATTAGCTGACCAACAAACCTGAGATCCGTAGTAAAGCTCTAGGTTTAGTTAGCAAAATCAGAAACATAAGAACCTATTGTACATTTCAGATGTGGTTACAAAGTCACAGTTTCAATGATGGTTCTCATCAGAAAATTCTTTGTTTCATTGTTGGAAATAGTGAAGCGATATTTTTATTTATAACCGTAATGAAAAACTCTACAAATATCAAAATAAAGCTTCTTGTAAGAGATGGGAACATTATTGTTGGGTCTAAGTAACTCCCAATTTAGTTCCTTGGTTAATACATGACCAAGAAATTGATATGATTGACAACATCTTCCTCTGTTATTCCACGATTGCCTTTCATATAACATGATACAAACAAATCTTCTTCTCCATATGCCCTGTCAGCCTGCATTGACCATGCCAAATGTCACTACCCTCTGTGTTTCAATTCTAGATTACACCAAGAATGAATAAATATACGACATGTTCCATTTTATTTGAATTTATATCAAAGGTTATGAGGAGTACCTTGTGGCATTGAGTGTCACCTTTTAGTCGAAGGATGGAACATATCATGTCATTAAAGTTGAATGGAAAGCCAATTTCCTGTAGCATGGGAGGTGGAAGAGGAAACCCTAACATGAGCATTGGTTCCAATGTGGGTATGTGAAAGCCGAAACTAACTTTCCCATTCTCCTGGTACTCCTCAAATGTCAAAAGAGAACCACTAGAAATCCACCCAGCTTCTACCATATACGAATCAATATAATCCTTCCACTCGAGAGACATGAGAAGAAGGAAAATAAAATTAATTGATCATCACTCACTGAAATATTTCCCCAAATTAAGGTTCTCACAAATAAAATTCAAGAGGAACCTCGCACAATGCTCAAATCTCACAAGTGGGTTGCTGCAAATTCAATTCAAACCCTGAGTTCATCTGAAACCCTCCCGACTCTTCAAAATACAAATAAAAATTGCAGAAGAAACTCACTTATTTAAAGGGCAAGGAAGGGAGCTTAATGACATATTATAAAGATAAAAAATTTTAATGGTTGCACAAATCAAGATTCATCTCATAATTAAATCAATGGGATCTGATGGTGGAAAAAATATCAATCGTATAACATTGGATGTGACGGCGCACAAGAGTACAAAGTAGAAGTTGGGGCACTGATTTCCAAATGGAATGCCTTACAGTATAATAATATTTATTGCCATTAATTTATACAAATTATCTTTGAAATCCTTCGTATGAAATTTTAATTTAATTTTAAATGGCAGAATGAAATTAGAATTAACCACAATATTTAAAAATATTATATATACTAATAGTAAATTATTCTTATAGCTAACATTATTAAAAAAATGTTTTAGTCTAGTTTTATTTTAAAAGGAACATTTTTAATTTGACATTGGTTATTAAATAATTTACAAATGCACTTCTTGATGTAATAAGGATGAGGTAGACATTAATTACTAAATACATTTTTTTTAATTATAATTTTTAAATTATTAAATATATTTAGTTTTTTTTTCAAATTGAAATATTTACACTTATTCACAAACACTACAATGTGGAAGAACGTCCCTCACATAATGAATAGTTCAAATTCAGCCCAAATATGAGTTAAATAATCATTATTCCCATTAAAATATACAAATTATTTTTGAACTTATTGATACCAAATTTTAATTTAATTGTTAATTAATGAAAGAAATTAGAGTCAAGAAAATTAATTGAAAATATCATATATACATATAGGGATTTTAATTTTAAATTTTATAATTTAAATACAATTTACTAATAAAACGTTAACTAAGAAAACTTTCCCATGAAAAAAATTATTATATAATTAAATTATATTTATTCTCCAAATTCAAATTATTTAATTTTTATAAAAAATTAAGACTATTTATA
The DNA here is from genome assembly GCA_034641835.2 of Pinus albicaulis. Taxonomy (NCBI): domain Eukaryota; kingdom Viridiplantae; phylum Streptophyta; class Pinopsida; order Pinales; family Pinaceae; genus Pinus; species Pinus albicaulis. The sequence continues at coordinate 1,052,483,201 of CM076582.1, read as the reverse complement.
TCTGTTTTGTTTTGTTAAAAGTGGACAAATCATCTCATCAAAATGAACCGGGAAATTTCAAATTCAAATTGAAAATTTAAATATACATGGGAAAAAAGAGAAGAAAAATTAAGTTAAAAATCTATCAACCTAATTAGATCTTAATTTTTTGGACACCTTGCATTTACACCTTTGTGAAAATAACTTTCGGAGCAGAAAATTTTTTACCTTTGCGATGGTGGTTCATGTGTCCTCCAAGTGCTTGTCCAGACTTTGCACTGACAACTTCCTCAATAGGTCGTCTTATATTATTTTCAGAAATTTAAATATGCCAATAACAAAATACATCATATATTCAATGAACCATTACAAACAAACATTTATAATATATTATTCATTATTAAATATTTTTCTTAAGGAAGATTGTAAAAATATACACCAAATTGTGGGGTGGTAATAAAATTAGACCTCATGATTCCAATAAATAGTATTGGCAGAAATAATGAGCACAATTCGGGGGCATGACTATCACAGAAAGGGACTTTTAGAAAGTTTTCCACAATAATAAGGATACAAAATTATGAAATATTGTATATATAACTCAATTCATACTAAAAATACTTTTCCTAAATCCAAATCCGAAGTGTACCGAGATAAATTCCACTCTTTTGGGAAGAATAAAATATAATAGACATATATATATAAACACAAATTATAATAAATTATAAAATATAATACAAAAAATATAAACATACACCAAGAATAAATTGAGGACACCTCTTATCTCTCACTCTTTTTGAATGGAAGTGTAGGCCTTAAACTTCCCCTTTTTGTTTTTGAAGTCATCAAGAATTTCTCATATCAATGTATAAAGTAACATCAGGAAACATCTGCACATAAATGGAAGTTATAACAAAAAATTGACTGCGTAATTAAACAATAAAACCCTAACATACATGAAGACATGACGAGTTCTAAGACCCAAGGCAGTTGAGTTGAGATCAATCGTAACACTTTATATGCCATGTCGAATTCTTTTTTCATTCCAAAATCTGTCACAATCCTACATATTCGACGTATAAAGAATATATGAAAATTTATTATAAGGATATGGGAACAAACTTGTAAACATGATCCAGTGTTGATTTTATCTTATTTTGGAAATTCCTACTGATTCACAATCGTTCAACGATATCGACCATCCAAATAAGTTGATATAGGTCATTCAAGGGATTGATTAGTTCTCCGTCCTCCACTAACATTTCATTTAGCATATATTTTACTTCCCCAATAATTCTATCAGTGTTTTTTACGGTAAGAAGATGCATGAACCATATACAGTAAATTGGAGCAGAAAATTAATTCATGAGCTAATTTTGAATGAGAAAAGGAATACATAGAAGAATAAATTCAACTGGAGCTAGTTAAGAACCTCATACAAAGTTGAGGGGAACCTCGTGCAATGCTCATATCTCACAAGGGATTGTTGAAATTGAATTCAAACCCTCGTGTGCACATGAAACCATTCTGCCTCTTCAAAATACAAATGAAAATTGCAGAAGTATCCCACTTATTTAGAGGAAAATCAAAACGAACTTAATGTCATATTACAAAGATCAACAATTTGAACCATTGCACAAATCAAGATTCAGTTGATAGTTAAAGTAGCGCGATCTAATGGTGGAAATTTTTTCAATAATCTAACATTGGATCTAATGGTGCACAAGATTACAGCGTGGAAGTTCAGGTAGTTCTTCCCAGGGGAAACACCTTACGACGTAAGAAGAACTTTTTGATAAAGCATGATAAAAGCATGAAAAAATATTTGCAATAGTGTATAATAAGAACCTACAGAAACATTAGCCATGAATTTTCTTTTCTCAAACATGGAAAATTAGTATATAGTTTAATTAAATATTTTTCTTATTATTGTAAATTTTTCTATAAATTATCACAAAATCACCAATATTTTACAATTTTATGTATTTTTTTTAGAATATTAGCCAAGAATTTACACTACTTCATAATGTAGTGAACAATTTACCAAGATTTAACAAAATTTTATAATTTAGTGAAATATTTGCCAAAAAAATATATATGTATATTATATTATTAAAAAAATAGCATATACATTTTTTTGTATACCATGGGGGTTCACCCATTTATTATAGATATAAATTTGGGGTCTTTCTTAAAAATTTCCTTGTAGCATGCTTGTGGGATAATTTTCACTAGTATTTTATGCACTTGAAGGCTTTATTGGTAGTCATACTGAATTCTTTGTGAATTAAGTAATTCCTTCAATATTTTAAAGCTTTTACCATTACATATAATTCCTTATTGTATGTGGTATATGTTTTTCCATCTTCATTTACTTTCACACTAAAAAAGTCCACAAATTTACCTTCTTGGCTAAAAAAGTTTCCAATTGCAACTCTTGAATCATCACATTCCACTATAAAATATTCTCAAAGACTTGTATAGTAAGAATGGGTGATTTCATAACCCTTCATTTGATCTATTCAAATATTTCAGTAGTTATTTATTTCAAAGTAACTTTAACTTCCCTCTTTTGAATCAGTCAAGGGGACCCTTATAGCACTAAAACTTCTAATGAACCTATTATAAGCCATGGAAGCTCTTTAGCTCACTCATACTTGGATGAATAGACTTCCCAATAATTTTATTTATTTACTTTAGATCCATGCTTAATCCATCGACTAAAATGACATGTCCAAAGAATACCAACTTTTCCTTGCAGAACTTCTGCTTTTAGGGTCAATAAATAACCTTTCTACCTAAAGTATCTCAAGTACCTTTTCCAAATTTTATATGTATTTCACTATATATTTATTAAAATTTAATATATAATCAAAATATACTATGATAAATTTTGTAATGTGTGATCGAAATTCCTTATTCATTGTTCACATAAAGATAGTTTCGGTATCGAAAAATACAAATGGAATTACCATCCACTCAAATTATCCATCCATGGTTTTTAAAGGATTATTCCACTTATCACATTTGATAATTAAAATATGATAATACCCACTTATGAGGCTAATATTTTAGAATAAATTAGCACCACATAGACAATATAGTGGGTCATCGATTCTAGGTAGAAAATATTTGAACTTCAAAGTGGTCTTGTTAATGGATCTAGAATCCATACATAACCTCCTTTAATTTCCTCCCTACTAGGGAGAGAGTAAGGTATGTGTGGAACATCGAATCATTTTTTACCTTATGAAACCATTTTCTAAAAATTATGTGTTTTTCTCTCTCAGTTTCTCATTTTATAGAAGGATCATCCTATAGGTAGCTTTATTTGGAAGTTTGGAAATAGGAACCAAAACAAATTTAAGGGTAATGCCCCTTGAAGGAGGTAAGCTACTTGGTAAGTTGGATGGTATAAAATTTAGATATTGTTGAAGTAATTTCTATATCTCTAAAGGGGTTGTCTAGATGACATAAGTCATTATTTAATTGAATATATAATAAATGATAAATCTCACCCTTCAATTCCTTAGCAAATTTCTTCCAAACCATTTTAACCGGGGATAAAGTTATTAATTTTGATTACTCTTCTCATTTAAAAGGATTCAAAATATGGTATTTTCCTCCATATTGTATCCCATATATGTTTTCTCTATGATGGTGAACTACCTTCTAGTCATATTTCTAAGAAATACCAAATAGTAAGTGGCAAGCATCCATTGGCATTGTGTAACACATAAATTAATCTTCATAAGGACCAATTTTAAATTCCACAAATCAAGATTGATTTACAAGAACACAATGATATATTTTCAACTAGGGAAATAATATAGGGATTTGATTTTGGAATGAAGTCAATATTTAATTTTGTACTTCTTCTATACATACAAAATTATTAGTAGATCCTCGATCTATAATCACCTTGAACACCTTATCTTTTCATTATTCTTCCTGAAACGCGTTATTCCTCTTCCCATCTATTTTAGGTGCTAATTTATTCCCATAGATCAAGGTCCTCCTCAATATGAAATTGTATCCTCTTTCTAACTCCATTTATTCAAATAATGTATCCCCCCTTTCTACTTTATGGGATACCATCACCTTTTTGGTACTTTGTGGAAAATATACAAGCTTATGGGGTTCACTGCATATATAAATCTTCAATAGCTTCCAACTCCCAAAAACTGATAATCCTCCTCCCCTACTACCATAGGCTCTACTAATTTGGAAATATAACATAACATTATCCAATGCTTCCTCTTCATTTGTAAGATTGGAAATTCTTCCTCCTCCCCTACTTATATTGTTACCACCCCATTTCATTACCACTTTTCCCTACCTATTCAACCACTTCTATGCCTTCAAGGCTAGATAGTATGCTTCATCTATAAAATTAACTTTGATCAAGGTTGTTTCATCTTAGAGTTGAAATCAAAGAGAAATGTTGTATCTTTTTATCACATGCTCAAAATCCTCTTGCAAACCAATATGATTTGTAGCCTCAAAATTTCTTCAATAAAAGTAGGTATTGATAAATCCTTTTATTTTATATTTTGATGCTCTCAAAAAATTTTGTATTTATAATATAAGGGAATAAATTTACCATTCAAATTTCTTAGCATGTTTGGTTACATTTTAGTGTTCTCTTTCCCTTTATTCTTTTGAACATTCTTGAGCTTCTCCCACTGTAAAATGTCATGAGACTTCATTTTCTAGGCTTCAAAATTGACCATTCATGGATCATTTTCCTCAATTTCTTTTGTGTCCTAGTATTTCTCTAACTCCTAAATCTAATAAATAAAAAATTCTAGATTTATTGTTTTCTTTAAAATCAAGGAATTCAACCTTATCCCTCCTCCCTTGTTTGGATCTAGCTTCAATAAGCCTCTTCATGGGATATTTGACTCCAACATAAACCCTTTGACCTTCCAAATATTCTTTAAAATCCTCATGAGAAAACCTAGACTCAACAATGTTTAACCTTTAGACTAGTTCTTCTTGCATATTTTCTCTATGTTTCACATTCCTCCTACACCTTATTCCCTTGTTTAGATAAATTACCCTCTAGATAATCATCATTTTTATAATATTAATTTGATGCATTACTTCACATGTTAGACACTTCCTAATATATGTTAGGCATTTCCTGATCTCCTACATGTCCAATCTAAAGGAAAAGATATAATATCCAATAACATACAAAACAATAAATTCCATAATAATAAATAGTTTAGAGGGACATGTTCCAAGAATAAATTCCTAAAATTTGAGAAACTAATTGCACACCAAAACTCTTTTGTATTACATTAAACATACATATAAATACATCAAATCTTGTTCTAAGATAGAAATTGTATCTTAAAAACACAATCACTTAGTTGAGAAAACATCTCAACCAAACACTAAAATAGGAATTATTTTGGTTGGAATATATCTCTGAAATCCAACTAATTAACAACCAAACAACTCACACAACAATTAAATTTAATGATAACGAATATCAATCAATATGCACAAGACAATTAGGAGTTAAATATCCAACACCCTTCCTTAACTAGTACTTACCTTTGATCTTATTTTCTAGAAAATTATTTATTAGATTTTCTAATCATTTTTGAAATCACATAGAATGAAATCCATCAAGTTTTCACATGACCCTCATAAAAGTGTAGTCAACAATTTGGATTCCCAAGTTCCAATCTTGAAATCCTGAATCATGAATCTCCCAAATTCATTTACTGGACAACATCCAAATTTGTAACATAACCTCAGTATAATACCACTCTCATGTCTTCAAAAAATGGGGGGTCCTTCCATAGATCCAAAATTTCTAAACTATGTGGACAACTACCCATTTCATGTTTTACCTCCACATGATCTCTTAAAATAGTTACTTCAGAAATAATCAATTACACTATTACAATAATTGAACTACTAGTCATTATATGGAAGATATTTCATCTAGTAAGATATGTGGTTCCCAACGGTTGTACTCGCTAGTTGTATATGAAATTCATCTTGAATACTGAATGTATCATAAAGTAAGTTTTACAAAATGACCTATTTATCTGATTTTGGAAGTTCATCGTCACTTAATTTACAAAAAAAATAATAAAAAATTTCAGTAATAAAAGTAATTCAACTACTACACCACAAAGATCTTAATGCAAATTGCAAACACTTTTTTTGGTTCATGTTTTCTATTCTTATGAATCAAGAGAACATGAACTCAAATTTTGAATTGACCAGAGATAGGTGTTCATTTGATAATGTTAAAAACTATTGGAAATCAACTTAGAACGTCAAATCCTTCTTGGGAAATACATATCCATTTGAAAAGGGCTATTTTTAACTCTAATGGTGATTTGAACGTAACAAAAAACTTATGAAAGAACCATTTATTAACACAGTGCAATCATAAGCAAGTCTCTTCAACACAACCAGTTTTCTTGCAGTTATTTACACATGAATTGTAAAGTTGATTGACATTGGAAACACAAAAAATAATCATAGCTCTTTGAATTCTTCAATTTTCACTTCTTTCTATGTTACACCTAGTTTAGGATTGAGTTTTATGATGCATCTCCGAGCAAAAGAATAGTGTTTGCACCAGAGTCTCTTGAAAGTCAAATATGATTTCCTGCGTAGGTCAACACATTATAACCATCAATTCCACACATGACTCGGTTATAATTTTTCCATACAACATCATCATCGTAGAATATAGCTTCTCCATATGGTATTTCCACAATGACACTTCATTTTCTATACTTGGTTTACTGCCAAACAATTATGATCCCAGAAGCACAAACAACAGAGTTTTGTAAAACAAGGCTAGATCATTCAATACCTCCAAGAAAAGCTCACAAACTTACAAAGAGCCATATGAATAATCATCATCATGTTACAGAACAAAGAATCGATAATGGCCACGGTATCTTTCACTCCAAAACCCTGAAATCCAAAATTTTTCCTCAATCTCTAATCTTCAATGTCGATTGAGTTGATTCGAACCTTGACTCCAACCTCACGGCCTTGATGTATGTTGGAATATTTGAAAATTACAGAACAAACAATGGAGAGAGTAATACTCTCCTCTTTTGACATAGAGAAATAAAATTTCTTCACTGGACAGAGTTTCAACACTCAAAAAAACTTCTATTCCTTTAAAAAAAACTGTTACAATGCTTCCTCAACAGAGAGATTCAAAATAGTGACTGCTGCTAACAAAGTGCATGCAAAAAAAACTAACTCTCTGTCTCGGTTATAAAATAACACTGTTGTGTGTTTTTAAAATCCGCACTGCTGTGCATTAAAAATAAAAACATTCATTTTTTATTACATTTGCCTCACATGCTTTTTACATTATATATGTCGCGCATATATTAAAAACTAAACAAAACTATATTAAAACTTAAACTAAAGTCTATTTAAAAGACTGTCGGGCCCACTTTACAATTGCACTTTGAACGCGCGATCAAAAATTTAAATCTAATCTATAATTGCATCGGGTCCGCGACTTAATTAAAACAAATGGTTCAAATGTAAAAATCTGATCTATAAAAAACATCGGGTCCGAACATGCAACATTTCAATCGGGTCAATCAAAAGTTTCGATCCCCGATTGAGAAACGGACGCGATGGCTCCAATTAACTCTGCCATATAACATGGCATCGGGTCCGGGTAAAACACTGTGAAATCGGGCTTTAAACAAAGCACTTCTGATTCCGAGTGAATCAAACCCGATCACAAAATAAACTTTGCCACAATAAAAGGGTCGGGTCTTCCATTGGATATTGCAATCGGGCCATAACTTAATCGCTCCCGATGCGATATATCAATCGGGTCGTTGGCAATATAACATGGCTGTGAAATATATGTGAATCATTCCGCTTGCGGAACTCACCACATCAACAAGACACTTGTGCTATGGGGACCACGGGGTATATAAAAAATAAAGCACCTGCGTACAAAATAAATATCTTCACTGTGTTTTTTAAAAACAAAAGTATTATGTTTTACCAAAAAGAGAGACTGTCCCCGATAACATAAAAAGACTGTATTTCAAAATAAAGGACTGAGTCGATTCATCCAAGACTGAACTGTCTGTTCACTACATTTAGAAAGCGGTTGGAGGACATAAAACTGGAAATTTAAAATGGAAGGCGGCTCTGCATAGCCACTATTGAAAGTAACATTTCAACACTCCCCCTTACTTTCAACTGCTGGGTTATCAGTCATACCCAGGCATTTTCTCAAAAATTCGAAACTCTTCTGCCCCAATGGCTTGGTCAGAATGTCTGCAAATTGTTCCTAAGTTCTGCAGTGCTCCAAAACAATTTCTCCATTGTTTACCAATTCCCTGATGTAATGAAATTTTGTGTCAATGTGTTTCGTCCTCTTGTGAAACACAGAATTCTTAGATAATGCAATAGTTGAGCTATTGTCACAAAAAATCACAGTTCCTTTTGCTTGCTCTTGGCACAAACTTCTTAGCATCCTCCTCATCCAAATTGCTTGACACGCTGCTACTGTAGCTGCCACATATTCTGCCTCTGCTGTAGACAATGCTGCAATGGGCTTCTTTTTAGAAGCCCATGAAATGGCTCCTAAACCCATGTGAAAAACATAACCGGAAGTGCTATTCCGATCATCTACACTTCTATCCCAATCACTGTCATTGTATCCAACTAAATCTGAACATTCTGAAGCAGTATATAAAATTCCATACCTTTTAGTACCTTTAACATACCTCAGAATTCTCTTCATTGCCTGCCAATGTGCATCTTTTGGCTTATCCATGAATCTGGAAATCAAACTAACAGCATGCATTATGTCAGACCTAGTTGCAGTCAAATACATGAGGCTTCCAACTATGCTCTTGTACAAGTTAGGATCAAAATCCTTGCTGTTGTCCTCTCTGCTGAGTTTTAATCCCATTACTGTGGGAGTGATTGCTACTTTGCTCTCCTGCATATTAAATCTTTCAAGCACTTCATTAACATATTTTCCTATGAGATAAAAATCCCATTTTCATCTTGTTCTACTTCTATTCCTAAGAAGTATTTCAACAAACCCATGTCAGTTATTTCAAATTCTTCTTTCATGACTGTTTTAAAGTTTTCAATAAGGTAATAATCATTACCTGTGAAAATAACATCATCAACATATAAAACTAAAATCAACATTTTACCATCCTTTTCTTTGATGTAGAGGGTGGGTTCTCCCTCACACTTTTCAAATCCATTTTCCTGTAGATAGAAATCTATCCTACTGTACCACGCTCTTGGTACTTTCTTTAGCCCATAAAGAGCTTTCTTCAACTTGCACACTTTGTGCTCTTGGCCTTTCTTTTCATAGCCGAGAGGTTGTTCAATGTAAACCTCTTCCATTAACACTCCGTTTAGGAATGCTGACTTCATTTCCATTTGGTAAACTTTCCACTTGTTTTGTGCTGCTATGGACAGCACTGCTCTCACGGTTTCCATTCTAGCAACCGGTGCGAAAGTTTCCTCATATTCTGTCCCATGCTTCTGCTTATAACCTTTGACAAGAAGTCTTGCCTTGTGTCTCTCTATTTTTCCTTCAGCATTACTCTTGATCTTGTAGACCCATTTAACTCCAATGACATGTTTACCTTTTGGGATTTCAACCAAATCCCAAGTCTTGTTTCTTTCTATGAAATTAATCTCCTCATCCATAGCTTCTATCCATTTCTTATCCTTAATAGCTTCTTCGAAATGAATAGGGTCATCAACATGACAATATAAAGAAAAAAAAGAGTTGATACCTTCATTTTCTACCTCTTGTTCATAAATGTCATTCAAATTTTTGAACTTCTTACCTCTTTCATTAGGTGTACAAATGCTTGAAGAAGCACTTGAATTTCCTCCTTGTGGTGTGCTTGGAGAAGCACTTTCATTTCTCCTCAAGGGTGTTCCTTTCTGCCCTTGTGTTGGTGCTTCTGTTTGGGGATGTATTTCAACCAACTCATAATCATTTTCATCATGAGATAAATAGTGTTTAACATTCACTGTTTTCTCTATGCTTCCATCCCAAGCTTCCTCCTCAATGAACTGAACATCTTTGCTCACAATAAAATTCTTGGTGGATGGGTTGTACAACCTATAAGCTTTGGATTCATCACTGTATCCAATGAAAATAAATTTCTCCCCCTTGTCCAACTTCTTCCTTAGCTGATCCGGAATGTGTGCATAAGCCACACATCCAAAAACCTTCATGTGTGTGACACCTTGCTTTGTGCCACTCCATGCCACTTCCGGAACTTTGTTCATTATTTCTTTTGTAGGGCACCTATTAAAAATGTATGTTGCACAATGTATAGCTTCAGCCCAATAATCATTAGGAAAATACTTTTCCTTTAACATACTCCTTACCATGGCCATTATGGTTCTATTCTTCCTTCCGGCTACTCCATTTCGCTGCGGAGTATATCTAGTTGTAAAATGCTTATGAATACCATTTTCTCTACAAAAACGTAGAAAATATTTAGAGATATACTCACCTCCTCTATCAGTCCTTAGGACTTTGATATGAAACCCACTTTCGTTTTCAACAAGTGCTTTGAAATTGCAGAATCTTTCAAACACTTCACTTTTTTTTTTCAAAAAGTAAACCCAAGTTTTTCTTGTAAAATCATCTATGAAAGTTAACATATAGTGGCTGCCATCAAGCGATGGAGTTTTCATTGGTCCACACATATCTGAGTGGACAATCTCTAAGGGTGCTTTCTCCCTTATGCTTTTCCCGGAAGGAAAAATTTCTCTGTGTTGTTTCCCCAAGATACAACCTTCACAAAGGTTGTCCGGTTTCTCTATCAATGGTAAACCTCTTACCATTCCTTTTCTGTTCAACAATTTAAGACCTCCAAAGTTGAGATGTCCAAATCTCAAGTGCCACAACCAATTATCATCTTTTGGTTCGCTTTGGAAATCCTCTTGTGTCACTGCTACTATCTCTTCTTCATTTTTCAAATTTTCTCTCATTCTGAGAGGGAACATCTTGTTCCTTGTCATCTTCACTTCAACAATACATTGTTTGTTGGGTGGTTTGTCCATGATGGTACAAACATCATCCTCATAAAAGACATTGTACCCCTTTTGAACAAGTTGTCCAATACTTAAGAGGTTACACTTCATTCCTGGAACATAATAGACATCTGCTATGGATTTCTTTACACCTGTCTTTGTTAAAACATTTACATCTCCTTTTCCCATAACAGAAAATTTACTATCAGTCCCTAGTGTGACTTGTGACTTCACACTCTCATCTAGCATAGAAAACATTGCTATGTTTCTTGTCATATGGTTACTACAACCGGAGTCTAGAAACCATAAGTCTTCATTCTTTTCTTTAGCCATATTACAAGCTAAAAATATTTTTTCTTGGCTGATATTTTCCTTAGTAAAATTTTCATTTGTTCTATTTCCCACATCATGCTGCTTCTTTCTACATTCATTAGCATAATGACCATATTTTTTACAATAGTGACATTGGACATTGGACTTATCATACCTTTGTCCTTGAGCATTCTTTTGACCACTTTTCTGGCTGCTTCCTTAGCCTTGATATTGATTTGGATTGCTGCCCCTTCCTTGAGCATTTGATGGACTATTTCTTCCACCTCTGTTTTGGCTTCTGCCTCTTCCTCTTTTCTTTCCTCTTCCTTGCCCTCTTCCTCTTCCAAAAGACATCTGGGTCTTAAAGGCATGTTCCAGAGATGATTTTTCACTACTACCCAATCTCTACTCATGGGTCATCAGTGATGCATGTAGTTCATCCACTGAAAAATTTGTGAGATCCTTAGTCTCCTCTATGGTGGTGACAATCACATCGAATCTTGAGGGTAGACTCCTCAAGAGTTTTTCCACAATCCTCTTTTCTTCAAGAGTCTCTCCATGATACCTTATCTGTGTGACCATTCCAATCACATGAGTGAATAATGAGTCAATGTTATCTGACTCCTTCATATAGAGAGTCTCAAAGTCTCTCCTCAGCAACTGAAGTTTTGTTGTCTTCACTTTTTCCATGCCTTGATAGGCTATCTTGAGAGTTTTCCATGCTTTTTTGGATCTCTTGGCTGCTATTATCCTAGGAAACACACTCTCATGGACTGCTTGATACAAAAAGTAGAGGGCCCTTGAATCCTTCTTCTTATTGCTCTTCAGTAGTTCCTTCTCTACTTGTGTTAAATCATCAAGCTCAGTTTCATCTGCTGGCTCATAGAAGCCATCCTTAACAAGTTCCCATAAGTCTTGGGAAGAAAATAAAGCTCTCATAGTTATTGACTAGTAGTCATAATTTTTCCCATTAAATTGTGGGAGTTGGGTATTTCCAATACCCATGCTAGTGCTGGTTCCAGCCATTCTTGCACTTTTTAAGTATGATTCAAAAACACTTGACTGTGTATTTAAAATAGCTAACTATTCTGCAACAGTAACACAATAAACTATATAGAGAAATACCTTGAATTCTTTTTGGCTGAGTCTTCACACTGCTAGAGAAGTTGCTGCAACAAAGAACTCCTTTCCTTCAGCTTCTTTGACCTTCAAAGAGCTTGGACTAGCTCCGATACCATGTTGGAATATTTGAAAATTCTAGAACAAACAATGGAGAGAGTAATACTCTCCTCTTTTGACATAGAGAAATAAAATTTCTTCACTGGACAGAGTTTCAACACTCAAAAAAACTTCTATTCCTCTAAAAAAAACTGTTACAATGCTTCCTCAACAGAGGGATTCAAAATAGTGACTGCTGCTAACACAGTGCACACAAAAAAAACTAACTCTCTGTCTCTGTTATAAAACAACACTGATGTGTGTTTTTAAAATCCACACTGCTGTGCATTCAAAATAAAAACATTCACTGTTGATTACATTTGCCTCACAGGCTTTTTACATTATATATTCCGCGCATATATTAAAAACTAAACAAAACTATATTAAAACTTAAACTAAAGTCTGTTTAAAAGACTGTCGGGCCCACTTTACAATTTCGCTTTGAACGCGTGATCAAAAATTTAAATCTAATCTATAACTACATCAGGTCCGCGACTTAATTAAAACAAATGGTTCAAATGTAAAACTCTGATCTATAAAAAAAACATCGGGTCCAGACTTGCAACATTTCAATCGGGTCAATCAAAATTTCTGATCCCCGATTGAGAAACGGATGCGATGGCTCCAATTAACTCCACCATATAACATGGCATCGGGTTCGGGTAAAACACTGTGCAATCAGGCTTTAAACAAAGCGCTTTCGATTCCGATTGAATCGGACCCGATCACAAAATAAACTCTGCCACAATAAAAGGGTCGGGTCCGCCATTGCATATTGCAATCGGGCCATAGCTTAATCACTCCCGATGCGATATATCAATCGGATCGTTGGCAATATAACATGGCTGTGAAATATATGTGAACAGTTCCACTTGCAGAACTCGCCACATCAACAAGACACTTGTGTTGTGGGGACCACGGGGTATATAAAAAATAAAACACCTGCATACAAAAGAAATATCTTCACTGTGTTTTTTAAAAACAAAAGTACTCTATTTTTCCAAAACAGAGACTGTCCCCAATAACATAAAACGACAGTATTTCAAAATAAAACACTACACCGATTCATCCAAGACTGAACTGACTGTTCACTACATTTAGAAAGTGGCTGGAGGACATAAAACTGGAAATTTAAAATGGAAGGCGGCTCTGCATAGCCACTGTTGAAAGTAACATTTCAACAATGTAGTGGCAGAGGGCATTGGTTGGTTTATTGCTAAGTTGAAGCCCACTTTATTCCCCTTCTAGTGTGTGATATCAATATTGAGATTCATGAAGCTAACATTTCCCGCTATTATGCTCGTAGTCAAATATATACCCGAGCATTGAAATTGATGATTGTATACATGTGACCTCTCTCTCAATGTTGAATTATCTCCTAAAAGCGGCTACTTTACACTAAGAGATTGATGGACAAAAATTCATTAACAACCCATTATCTACTCTCCATTTCCTCAACCTGCCTGTGACTCAACCCTCTCATGAGGTAGTCAAGCCCAAAAGGGTTTGATACAATTTTGAAAAACTAATTGCACAACAAAACTTTTTTGCATTAAATTAAATATATATATAAATACATTAAATATTAGTTTAAGATAGAAATTTTACATTAACCACACAATCACTTAGTTGAGAAAATATCTCAACCAAACATTGAACTAGAAATTATTTAATTAAACTAAATATCACAAATCCAACTAATTAACAACCAAAAAACTCACACAACAACTACATTTAATTATGAGAAACATCATTCAATATAAAAAAAAAAAAAGTAAAAAAAAGTTAAATCTCCAACACTAAAAAAAACCATAAAAAACCACAAAATAATTAATAAGTATCAAAAGAAAAAAAAAATCAAAAAATAGAATCTATAAGTAAATATAACCCGAATAAAATAAATCATTAATTTTCCTCTTTCCCTATAAATACCCTATATCATCCAGATAATTAAATTCACTAGCATCACCATTAACAAAAATCATTTTCCTTCCTTCCACAAATCTCGATTCTTATATTTTTTTTTCCCACCTCAAATCACAAATCTCGATCCTTATATCTTATTTTTTCCAAAAGAAAACCCAAAGAAATAAACAAAAATTCATAACTCCCCTCAAAGTGTGTTGTTCCCTTTATTAACAAAACAAAAAAACCTATTAATTAAACCATAAATAAAAATTTTTATTAACAAACAAACAAACAAACAAAAAAATGAAACATATGAAACAACATACTATATTTAGGATATAAAACACTGATGAAAACTGAGAGACATGGAGGGAATGGTTACAGAGCCGGTCCGTTAGTGGGATGCTCCTTATCCATCCTCCTTAGTGGGATGCTCCTCCAAATCAATATTGGCTTTGTCCCATTCTCCAAATTTATCTCATAGCTTTTGTCCCAACCTAGAATTTTAAATATGATCGGACTTTTATCTGATCCCAATTCTGTACTTGTTAAAATGTTATTTTTTTAATTTTTGTCCCATTCCACAGTGATAAAATTGATGACGAGGGCTAGGAGGAAACTCTGACTATTCACTCTCTGTCTTTTTGTTGGCTAAAACACTATTTCCCTGTCCTTCTGCGCAGTGGCGACCATACCATAGCAATTTTGCTATCTTCTCTTCGTCATCGAGACCAAATATAGAATGGTAAAACCAAGATGGTTTCGTCCTTGTAAGGTCTCGGCTTTTTGGCATCCTGTTGGTAGTTCTAAATATGAAAAAAATAACGATATGGATATGTCTTTTGAACAGGCCGTGAGTGAAAATATATGAAACTTGTAATTATTACATGTAGTAGATATTTAGTGGAAAAGAAAACTTCACAGTGGATGGAAAGAGAAGGTAGATACTTAGACACGCAATCAGATTTTACGACATGAAATTATCTTTGATATAGTGAGAGGAATCACCCCATTTCTATGGAATATATAATAATGGAATTTATAATTTCTATCTTAGCATCTTAGTTATAGGTTTGGAAAATTTACTAATAGCAGTTGATTTTTGTCTAAAGGTAGGATTTCCAAACTAAATTTCATTTTGGTGTAAAGGTAAACCTCTCTATAGTAGTATCAAAGCATATTTTCAAACTAAATTTCAAAAATAGGAAAGATGGTGAAGGAATAACGTGACCTTTATAAATCCATTATTTCCACCTTCGAAATCCTAGTTACAACAAACTTATTCAAAGAGTTACATGAACTATTCGAATAATCATATGAGCACCTATTCTACTTATGTTCAAAAAATTGATTCTCCGTCAATATATATCAACACCTATTCTACTTATGTTCAAACAATGAATTCTCCATCAATTGTTGGAAATATTGAACGAAAACAATACATAGAGGGATGCTTCCCCAAAAACATAGATAATGCATAATTGTTGTGGAATTAATAGTCAAACATACAGACAGAGAACATAAAACAGGAGCAGAATGAACTTCATTTTTATATTCAAATTTAAAAAAACATATGAAATTACATAGTTTTAATACAAATGGCTGAAGCCTGAAAACTTAATACAATTCAATGCTGGATGGACCGAAGCCTTCGCCACAGTGTTAAATCCTCGTCGATGCGATATCTGGTGGGACCCAGCACCAAACATTACTGCATTTGCAAATCTTCCACTATCCTTTCTATTCCACTTATTCCTTTGATTTCTTCATTTTGGACTTATCGCATTTTAAGGCGCACTACCGAGCGCATTTCACAATGTTTACGACTTACCTTTCTGCCGCTGCAAGCTAAGTTATTTACCATGCGATGTGATCCTGCCACCACACATTGCAATCGAAACCTTTTTCATTTACTGTTTAGCGCCCACAAGTTATTTTTGTGCGGTGCGATTCGATCGTGCCATCGCACATCACAACCGCAAAGTTTTAATTTTTGCATTAAAGCGCCCGCAACGTATGTTATTTTGTATGTGATGTGATCGCAATCGCACATCGCAAGGTTTTGTGTTTACTCAGTTCCCGCATATGTTAAATGCTAAGATCACCGATCTATAATATGCGATAAAGCGCCGGATGCGATGTGGACTCAAAGCCGAAACATATAATATTTGAAGTCTGCCCTTTTGTGTTTTGAACTCTTTTTGTACGTGTTTTGTGTATAAACCGAAATACAGTCTGCCTGTCATTTTAATGAAGAAATGGGTCTTTTGACAACAGAAGGATGACTGGTGGTTAATGCCCATCCAGCATTGAATTGTATTAGGTTTTCAGGTTTCGGTCATTTGTATTAAAACTACGTAATTTCATATGTTTTTTTAGAGTTGAATAGAAAACTAAATTTTTTTATGCTCTTGTTTTATGTTGTCTATCTGTATGTTTGACTATTAATTCTGTAGCAATTATGCATTATCTGTGTTTTGGGGGAAGCATCCCTCTATGTATTGTTTTCATTCAATATTTCCAACAATTGACATAGAATTCATTGTTTGAGCATAAGTAGAATAGGTGTTGATATACATTGACAAAGAATCCATTTTTTGAACATAGGTAGAATAGGTGCTCATATGCTTATTCGAATAGTTCATGTAACTCTTTGAATAAGTTTGTTGT
The DNA here is from genome assembly GCA_034641835.2 of Pinus albicaulis. Lineage (NCBI taxonomy): Eukaryota > Viridiplantae > Streptophyta > Pinopsida > Pinales > Pinaceae > Pinus > Pinus albicaulis. The sequence continues at coordinate 1,052,466,065 of CM076582.1, read as the reverse complement.
AACTAGGATTTCGAAAGTGGAAATAATGGATTTATAAAGGTGACGTTATTCCTTCACCATCTTTCCTATTTTTGAAACTTAGTTTGAAAATATGCTTTGATACTACTATAGAGAGGTTTACCTTTACACCAAAATGAAATTTAGTTTGGAAATCCTACCTTTGGACAAAAATCCACTGGTATTAGTAAATTTTCCAAGCCTATAACTAAGATGCTAAGATAGAAATTATAAATTCCATTATTATATATTCCATAGAAATGGGGTGATTCCTCTCACTGTATCAGAGATAATTTCATGTTGTAAAATCTAATTGCGTGTCTAAGTATCTACCTTCTCTTTCCGTCCACTGTGAATTTTTCTTTGCCGTTGAATATCTACTACTTGTAATAATTACAAGTTTCATATATTTTCACTCACGGCTTGTTCAAAAGACATCTCCATATCGTTGTTTTTTTCATATTTAGAACTGCCAACAGGATGCTAGAAAGGCGAGACCTTACAAGGACGAAACCATCTTTGTTTTACCATTCTATATTTGGTCTCCATGACGAAGAGAAGATAGCAAAATTGCTATGGTATTGCCACTGCGCAGAAGGACAGGGAAATACTGTTTTATCCAACAAAAAGACAGAGAGTGAATAATCAGATTTTCCTCCTAGCCCTCGTCATCAATTTTATCACTTTGGAATGGGACAAAAATTAAAATAAATAGCGTTTTAACAAGTATAGAATTGGGATCAGATAAAAGTCTGATCATATTTAAAATTCTAGGCTAGGACAAAAGCTATGAGATAAATTTGGAGAATGGGACAAAGCCATTATTGATTTGGAGGAGCATCCCACTAACGGACCGGCTCTGTAACCAATCCCTTCACGTCTCTTAGTTTTCGTCAATGTTTTATATCCTAAATATAGTATGTTGTTTCATATGTTTCATTTTTTTAATTTTTTTTTTTTATGTTTGTAAATAACATTTTTTGTTTATGGTTTAATTAATACCATTTTTCGTTTTGTTAATAAAGGGAACAACACACTTTGAGGGGAGTTATGAGTTTTTGTTTATTGCTTTGGGTTTTTTTTTTGGAAAAAATAAGATATAAGGTTCGAGATTTGTGATTTGAGATGGGAAAAAAAAAATATAAGAATCAAAATTTGTGGAAGGAAGGAAAATTATTTTTGTTAATGGTGATGCTAGTGAGTTTAATTATCTGGATGATATTGGGTATTTTTAGGGAAAGAGGGAAACTAATGATTTCTTTTATTCAGGTTATATTTACTTATAGATTCTATTTTTTTATTTTTGTTGCTTTTGATACTTATTAATTATTTTGTGGTTTTTTTTAATGGTTTTTTTAGTGTTGGAGATTTACCTCTTTTTTACTTATTTTTTTTAATATTGAATGATGTTTCTCATCATTAAATGTAGTTGTTGTGTGAGTTGTTTGGTTGTTAATTAGTTGGATTTGTGATATTTAGTTTAATTAAATAATTCCTAGTTCAGTGTTTGGTTGAGATATTTTCTCAACTAAGTGAGTGTATGGTTAATATAAAATTTCTATCTTAAACTAATATTTAATGTATTTATATATATATTTAATGTAATGCAAAAAAAAATTGATGTACAATTAGTTCTTCAAAATTGTATCAAACCCTTTTGGGCTTGAGGGTTGGATCTGTGCTCGTCCTTCCCTACAAAAAAATTCAAAGAAGCGTGGGTTGTTGACACTGTCTTATTCATGGTGGTGGTTGGGAGTTAATTCCAACACTCCCCTTAATCACAACTACCGCCATTAGTCATTCCCAGAAACTGTCTGAGATAAAAAAAAATCATGTCCTAATGGCTTTCTAGGGATATCAGCAATATGTTCTTCCATCTTGCAATGCTGCAAAACAATCTCACCATTGTTAACCAATTCTCTTATAAAATGATATTTGGCATATATGTTCTTTGTTCTCTTGTGAAAAAGTGAATTCTTGGATAATGCAATTGCTGAGTTATTATCATAATAAATTTTGGTTTCTTTGTCTAGCTCATGACACAAATCTCTTAGCATCCTTCTAATCCATACTGCTTGACATGTTGATGTCGTTGCTGCCACATATTTAGCTTTTACTATTGATAATGTAACTATTGGTTTCTTCTTGGAAGCCCATGAAATGGCTCCCGGTCCCAAATGAAACACATACACAGATGTGCTCTTTCTGTCATCTACACTTCCAACCCAATCACTGTCAAGTGTAACCAACCAATTTAAAATTATTATTTGAGGAGTATAGAGCACCACACTGCTTTGTTCCATTCACATACCTCAATATTCTCTTGGATGGTTATCAATGTGTCTCCTTTGGTGTCTCCATGAATCTAGAAATTAAACTTACAGCATACATAATATCAGGCCTAGTTGCAGTCAAATACATTAGACTTCCAACTATGCTCTTGTACAATGCCGGATCAGCATTCTTGCTGCAATCTTATTTACTTAATTTTAAGTCCATGACAATTGGAGTTGTTGATGCTTTGTTGTTCTGCATGTTAAACCTCTTTAAAAATTCTGCAACATATTTTTCTTGGGAAATAAAAATTCCCTTTTCATTTTTCTTTACTTCTATTTCCAAAAAATATCCCAATAAACCCAAGTCAGTCATTTAAAATGCATTCTTCATGACTTCTTTAAAATTATCAATGAGATAAACTTCATTGCCTGTGAAAATTAAATCATCTACATATAAAAAAACAATAAGGATTTTACCGTCATTTTCTTTAATGTAGAGTGTGGGTTCACCATCGCACTTGTCAAACCCATTATCCATCAGGTAAGCATCAATCCTTATGTACCATGCTCTTGGTGCTTACCTTGGCCCATAAAGATCTTTCTTCAACTTATATAATTTGTGTTATTGGCCTTCTATCTCATAGCCAAGAGGTTGTTCAACATACACCTCATCTTTCAACACTCCATTCAAGAATGCTGACTTCACATCCATTTGATAAACTTTCCATTTTTTTTGTGCTGCTATAGACAACATTTTCCTCACTATCTCCATCCTTGCAACTGGTGCAAAGGTTTCTTCATAGTCTCTTCCTTGATGCTGCTTGTAGCCTTTGACAACAAGTCTTGATTTGTGTCTTTCTATCTTGCCTTCAATATTTCTTTTGGTCTTATAGACCCATTTCACTCCAATGACTTCTTTACCTTGTGGGAGCTCCACTAACTCCCATGTATCATTTTTTTGTATTGCTCCAATCTCTTCATTCATTGCTTCAATCCATTTTTCTTCTTTTACTTCATCTTCAAAATGGACTGGGTCATCAACATGACAAAACAAATGAAATAAAGCATTTAAACCAACATTATCATTTGCTTCTTGCTCATAAATTTCAATCAAATTTCTGAATCTTGGTCTCCTTAGTGTGCTTGGAATTCCACTTGAACTCGAGGGAGTGCAGATCCTCGTGGTGTGCTTGGAGAACCACTACCTTGATTTTCCAATGCTTCTCTATTGCCTTCTTTTGGTGTGCTCTTCTGAGCTTGTGTAGGCGGAGGAGAAGCCACCATTGAGGGATTTTTTTTCTGTAATCAATCCCTCTTTATCTTCATGCGAAATACATGTCTTCGCATTTACAGTTTTCTCTAAACTTCCACCTAAAGATTTTTCCTCAATGAACTGAACATATCTACTGATTATTACCTTCTTGGTTGATGGATTATAGAGCTTATAAACCTTGAATTCATCACTATATCCAACAAATATACACTTCTCCCCTTTTATGTCCAACTTCTTCCTTAACTGATCTGGGACATCTGCATATGCCACACATCCAAATAATCTCATGTGAGTGACAAACTGCTTTGTTCCACTCCATGCTTCTTCTAGAATTCTGTTCATAACAACTTTGGTTGGACATCTATTTAAAATATATGTTGCACAATTGATAGCTTCTGCCCAATACTCATTTGGAAAATTATTTTCCTTCAACAGACTTCTTACAATGTCCATGATGATTCTTTTCTTTCTTTCTGCAACACCATTTTGTTGCGGTGTATACCTTGTGTTAAATTTCTTTTGTATTCCATGCTCTCTACAGAAACGCAGGAAGTATTTTGAAATGTATTCTCCACCTCTGTCAGTTCTTAACACTTTTATGTAGGGTCCACTTTACTTCTCAGCAAGATCTTTGAAGTGGTGGAACTGTTCAAACACTTCACTTTTATGTTTTATAAAATACACACATGTGTTCCTTTTGTAATCATCCATAAATGTCAAAACATAATGACTGCCAGCTAATGATGGCGTTTCAATTTGTCCACAAAAATCTGAGTGGAAAATCTCTAAGGGTGCCTTTGCCCTTATACTCTTTCATGTTGGAAACGATTCTCTATGTTGTTTGCCCAAGATGCAGCCTTCACATAGGCTATTTGGTTTCTCTATGAGTGGTAATCCCTTTACCATCCCTTTTCTATGTAACACGTTCAAACCTCTGAAATTGAGATGTCCAAATCTCAAATGTCATAACCAGTTTTCATCTTTCACTTCTTCTTGAAAGATTTCTTGTGTTACAGCTGCTACGTTACCTCCTTCCTTCAATTCTGATCTGATCTTCAGAGGATACCTCCTATTCCTTGTCATATGGACTTCTCCATTGACTCTTTTACTTGGATGTATATCCATGATTGTGCACACATCATTTTTTAAAAACACATTGTAGCCCTTTTGCATGACCTGCCCAACGCTTAGAATGTAACATTTTGTACTAGGGACATAATAGACATCTAGTATGAACTACTTCTCTCCCTTATTTTTCAGTATTCTTACTCTTCCTTTTCCCATGATAGAGACTGTACTATCAATCCCCGTTGTCACTTCAAATTTCACATTCTTATCTAGATTGGAAAACATTTCTATGTTTCAGGTCATATGGTTACTACAACCTGAATCTAACAACCATACATCTTCTTGTTTTTCTTGTGCTACATTACATTCTTTTACATTTTCTCTTGTTAAATTTACACTAGGTCTATTACCCATATCATTTTGTTTCTTTCTACATTCATTTACACTAGGTCTATTACCCATATCATTTTGTTTCTTTCTACATCCATTAGCATAATGACATTGGACTTGAGATTTATCATACGTTTGTCCTTGTGCTTGACTGTGGTATGAGCCTTCACTTTCATTCTAGTTGATGCCCATTCCACTTGTGCTTGCAGGGCTACTTCTTCTACCTATGTGTGGGCTTCTTCCTCTTCCTCGGTAGTTTGATCTTCCTGGACCTCTACCTTGAACAAAAGACATTTGTGTCTTGAATGCATGCTCCAATGAGGAGTTCATTGTTTTGTTCAGTCTATTCTCATGACACATCAGTGATGCATGAATCTCATCTACTAAAAATTGTGAGAGATATTTTGTTTCTTCTATGGCCATTACTATGGCATCAAATCACGATGGTAAAATTCTTAATATTTTCTCCACTATTCTCCTTTCCTCAAGTGTCTCTCCATGAGACCTTACCTCGATAACCAGCCCAATCACATGTGTGAAGAATCAGTCTATGTTATTAGACTCTTTCATATAGAGAGTTTCAAAATCTCTCCTCAACATTTGTATTTTTGTTGTCTTCACTTTCTCCATGCTTTGATAGGTTGTTTTGAGGATATCCCATGCATCCTTAGACTTCGTTGCTACTGCAACTCTTGGGAAAATACTCTCTTGTACTTCTTGGAAAATATGGAAGATGGATTTGGAGTCCTTCTTCCTATTATCTTTCAACAAGTCTGTTTCTGCTGCTATCAAAGCATTAATCATTGTTGCTTCTGCTAGTTCTGGAAAGCCATTTTCCACCAGCCCCCTAATATCTTGTGAAGCAAACACGACTCTCATTGTAATGGCCCAATAATCATAATTTTTACCATTGAACTGTGGTAATTATGGATTTGTAAGGTGTTTTCTTGTTGCTTCCATTCTGATTGTGTAGACAAACAATCTCCTTGATTATGTAAAACAGAATCCTTCCCACTATTGGAGAAATCCACTTCTCAAACCAATCTTACAACTTCTTCAGTAAAGAGTGAGCTTGTGCTTATTTCAGTAAGAGCCTAGACCTACTCTGATACCATGTTGGAAATATTGAAAGAAAAAAATACACAGAGGGATGCTTCTCCCACAACACATAGAATGCACAATTTCTGTGAAATTAACAGTCAAACATACAAGCAGACAACGTAAAATAGGAGCAGAACGAAATGTAGTTTTCTATTCAACTCTAACAAAATATTATGAAATTACATAGTTTTAATACAAATGGTCGAATCCTGAAAACCTAATAAAATTCAATGTTGGATGCACGTTTAACCACCAATCATCCTTCTGCTGTCAAAAGACCCATTTCTTCATTAAAATGGCATGCAGACTGTATTTTGGTTTATAAAATAAACATGTACAAAACATATTCAAAAAACAAAAGGGTGGACTTAAAATATTATATGTTTCAACTCTGATTCCACATCGCATCTAGCACTTTATTGTAGATCACAAATTGATGATCTTATCATTTAACATTTGTGCGAACTGGGTAAACATAAAAAGTTGTGATGTGCGATTGCGATCGCATCACATACAAAATAACATACGTTGCAGGCAGTTTAATGCGAAACTTAAAAATTTTTCGTCATGATGTGCGATGGCATGATCACATCACATGGCACAAAAACAACTTGTAGGAGCTAAACAGTAAATGAAAAAGCTTTTGATCACCATGTGTGGTAGCACGATCACATTGCATGGTAAATAACTTAGCTTGCAGTGGCGGAAAGCTAAGTCGTAAACATTGTGAAATGCGCTCTACGGGGCGGCTTAAAATGCAGTAAGTAAGAAATGTACAAATGAAAGGAATAAGAGGAATACAAAGGATTGTGAAGAATTTTCAAATGTGATAAGTTTTACTGGTGGGTCCCGCCAGATATCCCGTCGGCGGAGATTTAACATTTTGGCGAAGGCTTAAGGGTAAACTAGAAAACTTACGATTGCACACAGCGGGAAAAGATAATTTAATGCAGTGGTTCAAGAAATAAACATAGAGGATGGTTGGGTACTCTGTTCTTTGATATTTTGCGTGAAAATGCCTCTGGTTCTTGGATATGTGCTCATCCTTCCCTGCAACAAAATTCAAAAAAGTGTGGGCTTCTGCCACTAACTTATTCATGGCAGTGGTTGGGAGTTAATTCTAACATCAATGTATATCAACATCTATTCTACTTATGTTCAATCAATGAATTATCCGTCCATGTCAAGAAGCAGGGTGGAATTCATATCCTCACCCGACCCTGTCAAATTTTCCATATTTAAATTCACAAATCCAATCATGTTTTCAATTGCAAATTAATTTACTAATCTCGTATTCATCTCTGAACTATCCTATATAACGGTATTTAGCGTATCGAGATATGCATATTGGGATTTGCATAGAAGATAAGGGTGTAGCTTGCATACAACTGCAGAGTCCAAAAATTATGGATTAAATCCTACATTATTTGTTTTCATTTCTACAAAGGAAGAGCCCTTTGTCCTTGACAAATCAAATCTTGAATTTTTTGTGTGAAGAATTGACAATCCCCAATTGGGAAATTTTTTTATCTCTTGCTGATATGTGGAAAGATATTCAGGGATCAAACTGTTGGAATGGGCTATTAAACCCCATTAATCTAGTTTTCAAAGCTAAGATTCTCAAATATGGGGATTTTTCTGAGTTATGTTATGATGCATTTGATACTGGCCATTCCATGAATGAGCATGGTGGGTGTAAGTGTAGCCCTAAAAAATTGTTCCAAAGTTGTGAAATGGCGGGTGATTACAGCCCTAAGGGCTATGAAGTGACTAAGTATCTGTATGTGTACATTGATATATTGGGGAGGGAAATAGAGCAACCCTTTTGGGTTGGGTTTATTGTAGTGTGCACAGATGATAAAGAGATACAAAGACTTTGGCGACAAGATATTGTAATAGCGTGGAGAGGAACCGAAACACTTCAAGAATGGATAGAGGATGCTAGAGATATTTTAGTTCCTACACAATTAGCAATTACTTATTTCAAGCACAAGGGATTCCGACTCGGATTATTGACCACTATTCATTGCATCAACAACAATGTATGGGTCGAGGAGGGATTTTTAAGCTGTTACAACTCTCATGGAGAGAATTCAGAATCTTCTAGAGAGATTGTTATTTCAGAAATTCGTAGACTGGTGGATGAATACACACATGAAATTTGGAGCATAACATTAACTGGACATAGCTTGAGAGCTACTCTGGAAACATTAAGTTCATATGATGTTAAAATAATTGTTAACGAAAATGCATCGGCACAGCCTATCCCTATAAATGTGTTTACATTTGCATGCTTGCTAGTGGACAATAGAGCATTCGCCCTACGAATGGGGGAGGTGGGAGTGAAGGTGTTGCAGTTGGTAAACAAGGACGATATTGTTCCAAAATTTCTTGGGGTTTTTTTCAACGAGAACTACTGGAAATGGTTGAGAAATTTGTTTGATTGGCTTCCTTGGACATATTTTCATCTCGGTGTGCAAATGATTCTTTACAATCACGACTGCATCCATAAATTTAATGTTTCTTATGCCCACATTCTAAAGGTTTATCTTCATCTGATTGATGGTTATGTTGGAAAGGGTAAACCTTTCAAATATTCTGCTAGTAACAGTGGCACCAACATCAAATTGATAAATGTAGACATGGAGAAGAACTACTAATAATGGCTGAAGCACCTTGGATCCTGTGAACTAAAATGATTATTGAATGACTTGCATTGTTTTGTGTACTTTCTTCTTTTATTTTATCGGCGTTCTCATTGTGAATAGATCCAATCATTAGATGATTATATTTAGTGACTACGAGAATTAAAAGCTTCTTTATCATTTGAATAGCTCGTATCACAAGCTTCATAGCTATTATAACTATGAAATAAATAAAAGAAATATGGATGACCTCATATTAATATTTTTTTTTGTTATATCATATTATTAATACAATTGATTTACTAACATATATTAACATTAAATCATTAAATTTGAATTCTGATTTAGTTTTTAGAGTGGTTAAATTCAATTTTTATTTAAATTTTATAATGTTTTTAATTGTTTTATGATTATCATAAATTCACTTAACATTATATTTATTATGTTTGGAGAGAAATTTTAGTTATTTAGTGTAAAATTTGGAAAAAAAAATAGAGATTAAGGATGAGGATTATATATCTAGTTATACATTCTTATTTTTTTTTATTTTAAACTATTATTATTATTATTATTATTATTATTATTATTATTATTATTATCATAAAAAAAATGCCAATTATATATATATATATATATATAACATTTATATAATTGGCATTTTTTTTATATGTTTTATAAATTTTTAGTCCCAAGGGATAGTTTAGTTGGTGGAGTTAGTGTTGCTATGTCATTTATGGGGAGGTCACGACATTAAATATCCTCGACACACTTCTCTTTAGGCCTTGCTAGTTTGGTTGGTGGATAGATCCTTGGTCTGCTTGGATTTTTTTACGGTGGGGATAGATCCTTGATAGATCCCCACACTGTCCATGAACCACCCTAAAAAAAACATATGTTTTAAAACTTTTTTAGTTTATTTTATAAAATTTTGAATTTTAAATTATTACAAAAGAAAATAGAGTGTTAATAAGAATTTGACTTAGCTAGTTGTGGCTTTTATCCTTGATCTACTTAAATTTTCTGGGGGGGGTGTGTGTGGTGGATCCTTCATAGATCCCCACAATATCCATGAACCACCCTAAAAAATATGTGTTTTATAACTTTTATAATTTATTTTATAAAAGTCTAAATTTATATTTATATTAAAAAAAAAAAAGAGTGTTAATAGGAATTTGACTTGGCTACTTGTGGATTTTATTTTAGTAATATGGGAGAGGTGGGGATGTTACAAAACCCACCCCCTTGAGGAAACATTGTCACAATGTTATGTATTCAATAACAAAAAGAAACAAAACTAAGCTTTTACTTCTTCTACTTATTCATTAAAGAAAAACAAGTATAATACCCTCATTTGTTTTGTGAAATCCCAGGTTCCTTGTTGAGGTCCAAACTACTTCTATTGCACTTTGAACTTCTCTATTACTCAATTCTAAAGTGTGTTTTTATCTTCGATATAGGATGCACAGTTGTTCTTAATGGAATTATGCCTCAAATTCCACCTATATAAAACACCATCAAGGACATGATTAATGTCACTTACATACTTCTTAAGCAAAGAAATGTGAAATTCTTCATGGGTTTTCACTATATGTGGCAGGGCCAGTCTCTAAGCTACTAGTCCCACCCTTTCGAAAATATGAAATGGTCTACAAAATCAGGGTTCTTAGTACAATATCTCACTCTCAATGCTCTTTCTTGGTCTGAGGAAGTGATAATAATTTGGAATTATTTAAGCATTCTCTGCTAGTTTCCATAGCTCTTTTTCCTATACCATGTTTCTTTCAATATCTGCCTAATATTAATTAATTCTTGCTCCATTTTTTCAACATATCACGTTCAATAACCACTCTATTCACTAGGTCATCCCAACTAATGGGAGAGTTACATTTCCTACCATACAATGCCTCAAATGGGCTCATATTTAGTGACTCTTGGTACCCATTTTTTTATGCAAATTCAACTAGTGGCACAAACCCTTCTATAACATCCCTCGCTTTACCCAATTTTTGTAATGTTAAAATTGTGACCGTGTAAGGTCAACGTGGAGGCCATGGTCAACCATAGTGAAACCATGGTGAATCATGTTCAACCATTATATAACCATGGTCAAAATCATCAACATGTTCAACCATGTTCAAAATGGCTTGCCACAATCAATTATGGTCTACCATAATCACCATTGTTAAGATAGACAACTATACTCAACCATGCCCTATGATTTTCAACCATGCTTAACCATGGTCAACCCCATGCAATCATAAGTAACATCTTCAAACCTGGGAAACCATAGTTAATGATTATCTATCATATACATCTTTAATTTAATTTGGACATCATGTTCTATATGGTCAACACTCTTAACTTTACTGAACATGGTCACCCATATTCAACATGGGCATGATAGAAAATCATGGACGATGACATTCATTTATACATAAATGATAAAAACCCTATCCCCACCCTCATTCAATCATATGTTGGCTATATTCAAGCATGGTCAAACATGGTGAACATATTTTAGCATGACAACCCTTGCTCACCTTTATGGAACATGATCAACCATAGTTAGCCACGTTCAACCATGATCACCTAAAGTCAAGAAAATATAACCATAGTCAACCATAGCCATCAATATTCAACCTTCATTGTAGAGGCTGACTATACTGAACCATGGTTAACCATTCTTAACATATTCACCTAAAGCTAACCATGGGAAACATGCTCAACCACATTCATACATATGAAACATACTCAAGAATGGTCAACCATGGTTAAACATGTAGATGAAAAATAAATTCATTGCAATGTGATGCACAAGAAAAAAAATCATAATGTAGTGAACATCAATTATCATTGTAATTTCACAAAATAATGACATCACAATTCAACAAAAAAAACCATTGAAACCCATGGTTAATCATGTTTTTAAAGTATGTCAACATGACCTTCTCTTGGTTGATTGAGTCTAAACACAGTTAACCATGGTCATATGTGGTTAAGAAATTTTAATTATAGAAATCAAGGTTAACAATGATCATCATGGTCAAGATGGCCAATCATTTTCAATCGAGGTCAACTATGAGCAAAGCATAATCATCAATGGTCTACGTGATCAACATGGTTGACAATTGTTAGTTATGGTTAGCCATGGCCAACATGGTCAAGATGGCCAACCATGGTCATCATGGTAATCATTCTCATCCATGGTTGATCACATCCATATATAGTAAATGTTGAAAACCTTGGTGTACAATGTTTAGCCATAGTCAATCATATTTTGACTATAATGAACCATAGTCAAATCACCTCAACCATGGTTAATCATTGTCAAGCAAGCTTAAATATGGTCAAATCATGGGGGATTCACCTTGTTTACCAATATCTTACGACATTCATTCATAAAGGGGGATTTTAAAGTGTGAAAAATAGAGTCAATATATTGTAGGTATTGGGGGAGGGATGTGGAGTAGGAGGAAATTATAGGTATTTGGGCGTATACAAAGGGGTATTCAATAAAAAAAAGTGGATACATGTTACAAATAGGGGTTACTTTTATTATAAATTTATATTAGGAGGGCATTGAACAAAAGGATTTCAGGAGGCTTTTATCACATGGGTTGACTAGGTGGATACCCTCTGAGTCAAACATGGTCATGAATTTCAACCATAGTAAATGTTGTTAAACTGTGGTGAACCATTTTCATCAAAGCACAACCACATTTAACCATAGTAAGCCATGGAAAAATAGGTTAACCATGGTTAAGCATGTAACATCTATGGTCAACATGGACTAGCATCTCCATGTTCAACCATAAATTGGACATATTTAACAATAGTAAACCATGTTCAAATATGGTTAAGAAAGCTTAGTTATGGTAAAAAATGGTCATAAAGTTTAGCCTTGGTGAACCTTGTTCAAAAATGTAACATTAACACATTGCTACATTAATGGTTGACCATGGTCAAGCATATTCAACCTTATCAAACGTCTTCAACCATTAATGTAACATGTAAAAAATAATGAAAAATTAAGACCAATGGAACATGAACCATGCTCAACTATGGCTCACAACATTAATGTAACAATGCTTAACATTAATGTAACATAAATATATTGTTACATTAATGGTCAACCAAAGCCAACCATGGTCGACCATAGTCAACTCTCCTCAATGATGGTCAATCATTTCAATGATGGTCAACCGTGTCAATTAAGGTCAACCATGGTCAACTTTTTCAACCCTCTTCAACCATTTTTAACCTTGATCAACAACCCTTTGCAACCATGGCAAACCCTTGTCAATGATTTTTAACTACAATTAGACAATGCCAACCACGATCTTCTAATTTGTGCCATGCACACTGATCATTAACTTGCATAACCACATCAATAAAGTGGTTTATATATGTCAATCAATGTCATTTTCCACCTTTCATATGCCAATAATCACCATTATGATTGGAAAATAATGCCTTTCAACATATATCAACCATTTTATTGATGTAATTCTACTAATTATACTTACTTATAACAATGTTAATAAATATATATGAATTATAAAGATTTTTTTTTTATAATATTAATATGAATAATGTAGCGAACGACGTACACAATCCATCTATTCAATCACAACAGAACACCCTATAACAATGTTAATAAATATATATGAATTATAAAGATTTTTTTTTTATAATATTAATATGAATAATGTAGCGAACGACGTACACAATCCATCTATTCAATCACAACAGGAGCACTATCTGCGAGTCCTACATAAGTCCTTAAAAATTAATTTTTAACTAAGGATCACACTAGCTCCATTTGAAATGGATAATTAGACATCTAATTGTTCATCAACTATAAAACGAGTTGCTTCATACAAATGTAGTAACATAATGTGCAACTAGAAATATAGGAATCTCAAACAACATTTATTACAATTCTAAACATGTTTGACATGGGGAAGTATTTGTTTTCAACGTCTCCCCCCTCAATAAAGGAGCTCAATTAGGCTCCCGCTAAAGAAATTAGCACGCAATTTGGTTATAATTTGGGTTTTTCAAATTAAAACGTGATGTAATTAAAAAAAAAAATGTATGAACGTAACTCATTTAAGTTCATTTAAGTTATATGTACGATAATAAAGAAACATAAAAAAAATATTATACATAATCAATAGATAAAAATTAAGCAACTATACTCAAAATAAAACCAAGGCGTTCATTAACAAGTAAAACCTTTAAGGACATATCAACGAATTTAACACAGAGAATACCAAAGGTTTCATCAACATCATAAAATGCGTTAGAGATTTAAAAAAATAGTTAAATAGTTATTAACCTATTTTTAACCATAAAACTAGATATCATGAAATGTGATAGGTATGCTCAAAAACTCAATTAAATTTTTTTACATATATTCATAAAAATCAAATTGCTACTCAAAAATTTTATAATAATAATAATTATTATAATAATTCACATGAAGGCTTGAAACCAAAAATGTATGAAGGAAAAATCACCTTAATCGAGGGATTACTAAAACAGAAAGATATAAATTCACAAAGGTGAAAGATGTCTATCTTTTTATTAGGATCCATCTCATACTTCCAAGGTAGTAACGAAGAATTACATTAAAAAGAAAAAAAAGAGAGTATACAAACTTAGAATCTTCTAATAATTAATATAGAGACGCAATATAGTGAATGTCTTGATTGGGTATATAATATGCACAATGAACTTAACAATTTTTCTAAAGAAGGAAATTTCACTAGGTTGGAGAGTTAAGAACAAACTACAATGGGTTTGGATTATTTCTGACCTTTAAAATCGATCACACAATCTTTCTATGTGTGCAGCTAAATTTTTCTCACTTTTCCACGTTGAGAATATCAAAATTTTACCATTTTAAGATTTAAGGGGTAAATCATTAGATTTAGATTCTTAATGGCTTTTGAAAAAATTCCCCAAATTAGCTAAAAGAATCATTTATTTGGAAAATAATAATTTCTTTTTGCCATAGGCAAGAAATAAGAAGGCATGCTTGTAGTTACTCTTATTGAAAATTAGTTATATATAAAGCAAAGGGAAAATGAGTATGCTTGTTATAGTGATAGGTAACCACAATATTCTTACTAAACTTAATTAAGTTACTATTTTTATATGTTTGGGACACCATTCTCTTTAGAATAGTAATACGTTAAATAATGTAAAATAAATTAGGAAGTTTTAGATATAAAGGTACCTAATATAGAAATTTCGGACCTTGTTTTTCAACAATTTCAATTATATGGTATGAGGAAGTTAGTGTCTCTTAATGCTTTTGAAACATGCTTGAAATAGGATGTATTATAATTTTTTCTATGACATTCATTTTACGATATTTTATACTGTACTGTTGTACTATGTACATATAATATATAAATACCAATAGAAAATGTCTTAAAATAAGAATTAAGAACCAGTATCCTACAGATACAGTACAGTGTAGTGCAAAACAATAGGCATTTAAAAGAGTTTTCTTGAGCCTATTTAATGGTAATATTAGTACAACTAAAATGTTTATATCAAGAAAATATATGCTAATAGCATAAATGAAGCACAAGTATGCTAAATATTATGCCTCTATGACTCAAAATCAAACCACCAATGATAAAAAGGTTATCGAGGAAATAGATAAATAATTTTAAGTCAGGAATACAAATATTTGAATACCCTCAATAATTAGGGCATAGAGAGTGACCAATGAAAATTTCCAAGTAAGAAATATATATAATAAAATTTGATATATATATATATATATATGGCCATGAAGAGGAGGAATACATTTTTCATTGGAAAAACTTGAAGGATGAAATAGTCGTTATATATATATATATATATATATATATATATATATATATATATATATATATATATATATATAAGATAGAGGAAATATTACCAAGAAAATTAGTTGACAAGAGAAGGAGGAAAATGTGGAGAATCACATATGTGAAAGGCCACTAAATATGTGATATATACAAATGATGGGGTAGAATATCATCGTAAATTTTGGTTCAAGGAAAAATAAATCTCGAGAACAACAAAATAGATAGAATATTTGGGTACTATGATGTTGAAAATAATAATAATAATGGCATTATAATTGATCAATAAACTTGAAAAACATGAAGGCACTCGGAGACAATGCTGAAACGATATGTTAGGTCCCTATATTACTAGTCTAGTCCCTTATTATGGTAGAGTATCCCCCCTTATTGTTATTGTTGTACCCCTGTAACCCCCATATTGTTATTATTGTGCCCTTACATTATTATTGTTAGGTTGACTAAGATTATATTGTAACCCCATGGACTCTTATATATAGAAAGGAGATTTTTTCATATGTATCATCAAAGAATTGTTCATTTATGTAATGTTAAGAAGGTTTCCCCCTCGAAGTGGATTATTTCTAAGGCTTTAATCTCTCTTTTCTTCCATTTTTGGAGCTGGTTTCATAACATTTGGTATTAGAGCTTTGGATTCTAGGGTTTTGCCGCTCCAAACAGGTCATCGTGTCATTTAAGCTATAATTATTTTTCTACGAAGGTTCAGAAGCTAAAATTTTTACAGAGCAAAGCCGAAATCTTTAGGAAATTCGTGTAAAAATTTTAGATCTTGGTCGCAATATTTTTGGAGATATGATCTGTGGAAGTTAGGGTTTTCTCACGCTCCCGAATTTCACCTAAAACAGATCATCGTGGAATTGTTGCTATAACTTTGTTTCTACGAAGGTTTAGAAGATGAAATATGTATAGAGCGAAGAGAAAATCCTAAGGAACTTTGTGTAAAAAATTCAGATCCTGGTTCGTGATATTTTAGAAGATAGGATCTGTGGAAGTTAGGGTTTCTTCAGCCTCCTGAATTTCATCTCAAAGAGGCGACCATGGGAAACTTGTCATAACTCTCTCTCTGGGAATTGGATTTGAATTCTATAAAAATTGGTCGCAAGTACATGGACTGTATTTTAATGTGTATCAATTTTAAAGCCTAAGGGGGAAACAGTGACACACCGCATGACGTACAAGTTAGATCTACTAAACTATTCCATAATTAGGGCATTGTGGGATATTGAACATAACTTTGCCTTGAAGAATCCATATCAGGTCAGACCTATGGCATTTGAAAGAAGATTCAGAGGGATAATACAAGGCCGAATTTCAGATATTGAAGATCCGAAATCAGAGAGATAATTCAGTTTCAATATAGAGCTCCTCAAAAGAAATAAAAAGGTGTGTATTGTTTTCCAAATTGCATAAGTCTTGTTTGAAAAAACAATTGGAAGTGATTCGAAGGGCATATTGAAGAATTTTTATCGGTATTGGGTTCTATAATGGCTCCCAAAAATAATTCCATATTCATTAAGCCCTTATAAATCTATACTATGACGCATGAAGAGGAAGAATTGTAGTATGAGATATCAAAATTATGGTACCAAGTACAACAAATTTCAATCTTACAAAGAGCAATCAAAGATGACATAGATGGCTTAAAATAAAAAATGAAGGCTAGGTTGAACGGTTTGAAGGATCAAATGAAATATAATATGGATAATGAAGTAGTGGAATATCACATCAAGAATCAACAAAAAGTTCTCCAACTCTCAAATGATAACCTAACTTTGGTGCAGAATCAAACAAAACTACAACAAGATCAACATCACAGTGAAAGAAGTTCTAAAGCAGTCAGAAAAAAAAGAAATCGACAAGTAAAACATCAATCAATTTCAGAGTATCTC
The DNA here is from genome assembly GCA_034641835.2 of Pinus albicaulis. Lineage (NCBI taxonomy): Eukaryota > Viridiplantae > Streptophyta > Pinopsida > Pinales > Pinaceae > Pinus > Pinus albicaulis. The sequence goes on along the minus strand of CM076582.1, from coordinate 1,052,448,536 downwards.
AGCAAGTGGAAGAAATTTCCCGTTGAAGATTCCACATGGGAGGATGAGAATTTTATACAGAAGCATCAAGAAATAATCAAGCGTTGAGAACAACACTTGTTTGAAGGAGAGGGGTATGTTAGGTCCCTATATTACTAGTATAGTCCCTTATTATGTTAGAGTATCCCCCCTTATTGTTATTTTTGTACCCCTGTAACCCCCATATTGTTATTATTGTGCCCTTACGTTATTATTGTTAGGTCAGCTAGGATTATATTGTGAACCCATGGACTCCTATATATAGAAAGGAGGTTTTTTCATTTGCATCATCCAAGAATTGTTCATTTATGTAATGTAAAGGAGGTTTCCCCCTCGAAGTGGCTTATTTCTAAGGCATTGGTCTCTCTTTTCTTCCATTTTTGGAGCTGCTTTCATAACACGATGTAGAAATGGATAAATTTAAAATTGACTAAAGCTAAAATTATGTGTCATAACATGTAATAATACAAGAAGAATTGCAACAACCTTTAACCTAGAGAAAATAAATCATTATTTTACATCACTATGAAATATGATATGGTCTCAAATTGGTTCTAGGATTAAAGATCAGTATTGTTGTTTGTTAGAAAATTCATAAATTAAATGTTGTTGAACAAAAATTACCATCGAGTGGTTTATTTGAATGGTGTAATTGAATAAAATGGAAATGATGATTGAATTCATGGAGTAGCCTAAAAAGGTGGAAAGAAAAAATATTGATAGAATTTGGCAGCAATAACTATGAAAGAAAACAAAAAACAAAAAAAAAATCTAGTTGAATGTAATGTTCCAAATTTTTCAATAAAGTATTTGGAACATTAATTTTGCTTTTATTTTAATAAAAGGAATAAAATGGGTTAGGGAGCCCATGTACCAACTTAATAAACACTCCTAAGGTGCAAAAATTCACTTGAGTGGCTTAAGTTAGCAGCCCCAAGTGTGAAAAGGGCCAAAACAAGTGAGCTAGACCATGGTTGACCAAAGTCAACAACGTACCCAAGAGGGGAAGCATGCACAAGAAGATTGCGTAGTTGGATGGAGGGAAATTTGAAATGAGAGAAACCCTAATGTGAGTGGGGTCCATGCATGCCTTGCATAAAAGATGAAGGAGAGCCATTGTTGGGGTTTCATGTTTGGAGAAGAGAATTCGAAGTTGAAGTTGCCTTCAACTAAGGGAGCTTGTGTTGCTTATCACAAGAGGGATTCCTGTTTAGGAATGCCCTTCTCCTCCATGGGAGGCCATGGAGAGATTTTTCTTCATCTTCCTCACATCATGGCTTGAGTCCAAAGCAGTCATTTGCAGCTACTACGTTATTCTTGCAGCAAGAGAACGTTGGAGTTGCTGGTGTTGCAGTGAGGGACCTTCATCATCACATTTCCGGAGCTTGTTTTGTAGAGGAGGAGCTATCTCTTTCTCTAGGAGATCCTCGAGCTTCTATTGCATATGTTTGCATTGGGCCATATGTTTTCTCTCATGCCCAGTGCAGTCTCATTCCCTTACAGTGTTATCTTTAGAGGTGGCTTGCACAAAGGGTTCATTTTGTGCTCTAGAGGGTGAATTCTTCAGTAAGGGAATCAACCCCTTCACTTGGATATCATTGGAGGAGGCATCATTGTTTATTGTAGCATCCAATTCCTTCTCATATGTTGTATTATATTTGAGTTGCAGCCGCTACACTGCAACTCCGGCATTTTCCTGTTTTATGCATTTTAGCCAATCCCTTGGAGGATTGATGTAATAATTTTTTCTGGGGTTGAGATCTTGCTCCCCCATCTTTATTTGAGCTCATATTGTTATATCATCTCATATATTTCAGTTTTCAGTCATTTTCCCTCATAGACTACGCAGTGACAGAGTAGCTGTGTCATGTAGCAGTTATTCTTGTTTTATGTACATTTCCCCTTGAGGCTGATTCAATCTCACCTTGAGAGGCATTTTCCTCAAGGAATTTGTATTACATTTGTTGCTGCAGATTATATATCATATTTTCACTCTTCTTACATTGCATGAGGCATTATTTCACTGCTGTTACATATTGAAGTTTAATACTGCTGAAGCTTCTCTCATTAAGCATTATTTCGGTGTACTTGTTGGTAGGAGATATGAATAAACCCATTAGGGTTGTTTATTTGGGCTTATATTCTGCAGGGAGTTTGTATCAAATATATTCTAAGGCATCCCAGCACTGGCCTACCTTATTTTCACATGGGCTTCCTTATACAGCGTCCTCATGGGCAGCTGTTGCAGAAATTCCTTGAAGGGAAATATTAGCTTTTGACAAGTTCTATTGGCAGAGTCTTCTAGTGGGCCAAGTAGCCTCTAGATCTCATCCTTCCTTATGAAGGTGACATATCCAGTAAATTCCCCTACAGTCAATCTTTGAAATAGTTCATTGTTGATTGTTAATACTCCTAGAGCTGGAATATTGGAATATCTTAAGATATTCCCGACACTGCAGAAATTTCCCCATTTGGGATATTACAGTGGTATCAAAGCTTCGAACTTGGCTCAGCCTGTGAAGTTCGAATTTTAGAGGAAGAAGAGGTCAAAATGATGCAGAGGATAAGATTGATCTCATCAGTTTTGGGTCCAGCAATAACCTCTCCAAGGAGGTTGAGGAAACAGAAGGAGGAGAAGAGGAAGGACCATGCACTTCCTATTCTCATAGAGAAATAGAGCAGAAGCATGGAGAGGCACATACTAGCGCTCTCTGTATCATGAAGGAGCAGCCTTCATCTCCAAGATTTGAGGCAACCAGCACATTTGGGGAAGATACTCTTGCATGCACACAAGATCCTTAAAAATTTTATCAAGGTATGCATGAGTTTTCATTTCCTGTTGATTCAATACATGCCATGAGGCATTGCATACCATGGCAAGCTATTTGTCTAGAGCAGGGGAATTTCACTGCGTTGTGCCATTTTGAGAAAAGGAACCCTCATCATCCTCATGCACTATTGATGAGCCATGTATCACATGTGAGGGTGGGGTTTTGAAGTTTTTTCATGAAGGAGATTGCATTTCAATGTCCCATGAAATGCAAAAGGAGAAATCTATTTTTGGACAATGTTATCTCTTGTGAAAGAGGTACCAAGTGGCAGGATACTTACACCAAAGAACAAAGTCTTATGGATGATGTGTGCCCAGCAGAAATGTGGAGGATCCATAACCCATAGGTCCCATGATCATTTCACAATTATTGCACTTGATGGACAAAGGGGAGAGCATGGGTGCATCATGATGGGGTGGCATTTCTCTTACCACTCATTATGTTCCCATTTTAGATTGGGTATGGTGGAAGTATGGAGGAGCAATAAACATTCTTGTTTCTTAGATTTTGTTTGAATGTTGTGGGAGTAAGAGGAGACACTAGCATACTTCAAGAGGATTGCTCTTTGATCTTGGATGCACAAGTAGCACCTTCTCCATGGGAGGAGCTCTACATTTTCAGCAACATGATGGGAGGAGTATTTGGGAAGATTCATGTCAAAGAGGGGAGCTTTGAGTTTACAGTATCCCTACTCCAAAGGCCAGCAGCACTGTCACTTGAAGACTTGGATTACTTGTTGGAGTGTTCTCAAACCCACTTCACAAGTGATGTACTTTGGAGGCATGTAGATGATGAGCATGAAGGATTAATGGGGGAGAGCACTCCTTACTACATTTTGACTTTCTTGGCTTGGTTTCACAAGCACAAGAAGAGGGATCTACATGCAGTATTTATGGGTTCTTCTTTCATGCATTTTCATGCATATTATTCATTGATGGAGGAGTCCACTTCGGAGGGAATCTTAATGGTTGCATATCATAATATGGACAAATGCATAGCCCAAATATTGATGAGATGGTTGGAACAACCACTCCCCTACTATGTTGTAGTAAGGGGGACTTTCCACTTGAGCCATTTCAGCTCAAAGGCCAAAGTACATGATGAGGGAGGTAACTATTTGTGACATGCTTTTCACTCTCTTATCTTATGAGCAGCATATTAGATCAAGAGGGATATTTCCTTCTTGCACATTGTGTTTTTTTGTACTTATGGTTCATTGCAACAAAATGATGGCTATTTCAGTAGTGTGTTGTGGGGGCAAGCCACATGGATTTCGGTGTGCACCTTTGGCACCAAAGTATGCTTTCATGATCACATCTTGCAGGATGAGTGTGACAGAAAACAGGTGGCTGAAAAGACACTTGTTAGTTTCTATTTTGAGGCAGGCTAATGATGCCCTGCGCTAGTTCCATGTATGGAACTATATTTCACCTCCTTGCTCTCATAAGTTTATGCTTCCATGTTTAGCTGGTGGAACGTTGTTCAGAGGAAGCATTGTTTTGAAGGGGAGGAAATAAATTGAAGATGCCCATTGGGAGGGTGATTCTCCCTACTTTTCATGTTGCATAATTTAGGAGAATCAATGGGCATCCCATGGTTGCCAGGCTTCATCTCTTTCCTTCATGTGGGAGGAGTTATTTGGAGAGTTTGAAATTGTGGAGGAGGCATTTCATGGTTTGTAAGATTGATGGGGTGGCTTGGGTCTCTCATGAAGACCATTTCATTTCAGCCATATATCAGCAGCAGCCCCATATGTATCATGAGGAGGGAGAGACTCATTGGGTGGATGTGCCCTTTAGGAGAGGAGACCTCCATTATTTTTTGCAACACATGCTCCAAGGGGAGTATGAGAGATGATATGGTCACCATGTCCAGCCATGTATTCCTCCATGAGGTGAACCATATGATTGTTAGATTCCATATGATGATGAAATCCAACTCATCACATATGAGATGATTTGGGCCAGCTTGATTTGCAGCATTGGTGGAGAGGTCCTTCGGGATCTAGACTTCATTGTGCCTCTTGAAGGCAACATTATTGCAGCCCAAGTTCAGCTTTTACTCCACATTCATCATAACTGGAGAAGAGGACAACGTGGGGTAGGTTATGAAGCTTACCAAGTTCAGAAATTCAACCCACCTATTTCTCATGACCGCAAGGTGGAGGAGTACTTTCAGGAGTAGTCTAGTTGGAGGGTGACTCATTTTGCATGGTTGATTGCTTGGGGATGGAGGATCTACATGAGGATATTTTAGACTCCATGCATTGAGTGGAGGACTTTTTGCAGTTCATCCTTGCTCTTGCTTGAGGACAAGCAAGTTTTGGGAGGGGAGGACTGTAATGTTCCAAATTTTTCAATAAAGTATTTGGAACATTAATTTTGATTTTATTTTAATAAAATGAATAAAATGGGTGAGGGAGCCCATGTAGAAACTTAATAAACACTCCTAAGGTGAAAAAATTCACTTTATTGGCTTAAGTTAGCAGCCCCAAGTGTGAAAAGGGCCAAAAGAAAGTGAGCTAGACCATGGTTGACCAAAGTCAACAACGTACCCAAGAGGGGAAGCTTGCACAAGAAGATTGCTTAGTTGGATGGAGGGAAATTTGAAATGAGAGAAACCATAATGTGAGTGGGGTCCATGCATGCCTTGCATAAAAGATGAAGGAGAGCCATTGTTGGGGTTTCATGTTTGGAGAATATAATTCGAAGTTGAAGCTACCTTCAACTGAGGGAGCTTGTGCTGCTTAGCACAAGAGGGATTCCTGTTTAGGAATGCCCTTCTCCTCCATGGGAGGCCATGGAAAGATTGTTCTTCATATTCCTCACATCATGGCTTGAGGCCAAAGCAGTCATTTTTAGTTACCACGTTATTCTTGCAGTAAGAGAACGTTGGAGTTGCTGGTGTTGCAGTGAGGGACCTTCATCATCACATTTCCGGAGCTTTTTTTGTAGAGGAGGAGCCATATCTTTCTCTAGGAGATCAACAAAGGAGATCTCGGAGCTTCTATTGCATATTTTTTCATTGGGCCATATATTTTCTCTCATGCCCAGCGCAGTCTCCTTCCCTTACAGCGTTATCTTCAGAGGTGGCTTGCACAAAGGGTTCATTTTGTGCACTAGAGGGTGCAATCTTCAGTAAGGGAATCAACCCCTTCACTTGGATATCATTGGAGGAGGTATCATTTTTTATTGTAGCATCTAATTTATTCTCCTATTTTGTATTATATTTGAGTTGCAGCCTCTACACTGCAACTCCAGCAATTTCCTGTTTTATGCATTTTAGCCAATCCCTTGGAGGATTGATGTAATAATGTTTTCTGGGGTTGAAATATTGCTCCCCCATCTTTATTTGAGCTCATATTGTTATATCATCTCATATATATCAGTTTTCAGTCTATTTCCCTCATAGACTGTGCAGTGACAGAGTAGCCGGATCATGTAGCAGTGTATTCTCTTGTTTTATGTACATTTCCCCTTGAGGCTGATTCAAGATCACCTTGAGAGGCATTTTCCTCAAGGAATTTGTATTAAATTTGCTACTATAGATTATATATCATATTTTCACTCTTCTTACATTACATGAGTCATTATTTCACTGTTTTTACATATTGAAGTTTAATACTGCTGAAGGTTCTCTCATTAAGCATTATTTCGGTGTACTTGTTGGAAGGAGATCTGAATAAACCCCTTAGGGTTGTTTCTTTCGGCTTATATTCTGCAGGTAGTTTGTATCAAATATATTCTAAGGCATCCCAGCACTGGATTGCCTTATTTTCACATGGGCTTCCTTATACAGCGTCCTCATGGGCAGTAGTTGCAGAAATTCCTTGAAGGGAAATATTAGCTTTTTACAAGTTCTATTGGCAGATTCTGCTAATGGACCAGGTAGCCTCTAGATCTCATCCTTCCTTGTGAAGGTGACATATCCAGTAAATTCCCCTACAATCAATCTCTAAAATAGTTCAGTGGTGATTTTTAATACTCCTGGAGCTGGAATATTGGAATATCTTAAGATATTCCTGACATTGCAGAAATTTCCCCATTTGGGATATTACATTGATATATTTTTTTAATATATAAATAAACACATATGCGCATGTAAGAAGATATATGGAAGAAGTGAAAACTATTATACTAATGTTCTATGTGTTTATACAATCGATGCACACAGAAACACAAATAGAAAAGACTACATGGTTATATAGAAGAGGATGATCCACATACTCTTCATAGATAACCTACAATGTGGGCCAAAATAAAGAAATTTAACAACAATAGAAATAATAAAAAAACTTGAAGGAGTGAGTTAAAGAAAACAGGGTGTTGTAGATATGTGAAGTTACATTTTGTTGTTTAAACTTGAGTACGTCAAGATACCCCTTAATTACCTATGCTGGTATTAAGAATTATTTACCTTTTTTTTCCTAATATGATTGTGGCTTAGTATTGGTGGTTGTGAACAGATATGACAAAGTGGAAAAATAATCAAGATGGACATGAGTAAGTCCACTTTGGGGCGGAACTGACAATAACATAGTAGCCATGAGAGTGGAAACAACAGCATATGCATAGTTGATACAATGATATAAAAATGAAAACATAAAATAGAATGCTACAAAAAACACTTTGATTACAATATCTCTATGTAATTCATATGAAAATAAATTTGCAATTCCATATTTTGAAATTCACATTAAATAGTGTTCATATCACTTGGCATAGTTTTGAATAGATGTACTAAAGGACCTATTGGAATTATTTGATGATATATTGATGTTTCTGACCTTGTTGGATGTATATCAATAGTGTTTTGGGTGTATATTTATGATTTTGTAGTGGAATGCATGAATGAAAATTGCAAGCGCTATGTTTAGAAGGTATGGACTATGATAGCCAATGAGAAAGAAATGAAGAAATGAGTAAGTTTTACTCTAGAAATAAGATATCAGTCAAAATAAAGTGTAATGGAAGCACTTTAGTACTTAAGGGATCGTGGTGGAAAGGGAAGAAGAAATGGAGGAAGAATATCCTTCCCATTTTTAGAAGAGGTGAAATCAAGGAAACACCAAGGATGATGTTCACCTCAAGGGGGGGAAGATGTAACAACCTTATGACTCTGTTATCTAAAAATTTACTACCTTTGGACATTGAACTATTATTGAAGCCATGATAATACTTATGTGTTGATGTAATTATTTTATTATTATTTGAGTTAATAAATAAATTGGTTGGAATTATTCAAAAAAGAGAACTAGAGCTTGCAAGACTTCTTACCAATTTAGAAAAGTTGTTGGTGGTTAAGTCCATAATAAGTACCTTCCTAAAAGTCTCCTAAAAAAATCCCAAGGGGAAAATAATTAAAAGAAATTAAATTAACATAATGGGGGAAAAATACTAAGTGGGGTGGCAAAAAACACCATGGGAGAGAAAAACATGTTTTAAAGAGAAAGAAAATAATATTTTTCAAAAAAAATGCTAAAACAAAAAGGCCTAGGAAAAAGGCTAGAAGACCTTAAGGCAAGACGCTACTAAAATATTATGGGAATGAATCTATAAAAAAAAACACTTAGGAATCAAAAGGGTTGTTGATTCTACTGGTAAGGAAATCCTAGCTCAGGGGCGAACTGGGTGGATACAGTTCGTGGTCGAGAGGAAGATGCTCAGTTCCTGAGTAATTTCCATCAATAATTCTAGTTATCAATAATTCTAGTTAGGATGATCATTTCGCTGCATATGAAATTCTTCCTATGATCCTAATATTTTTGAAATTATGCTGCATATTAAATTCTAGTTATGGTTATAGCATTGTTGAAATTTTGTTGCGTATTAAATTCTAGTTGGGTTTATAGTTTTGTTGAAATTATGCTTCTTATTAAAATGGAAAATATGTGTATCATATGAGTTTAGAAAAAATTATACTTAGGGTGTTAATGATAATATAGGCTAAATAGTTTCACATAGGAAACTAAAATAACTATGTAGGTGTCGCTCTGTGGTATTTGATAATATTTTATTCTCATAAATATTATGATTCTGGGAGGAAATCTTTGATGAAGTATATAAAAAGAAAAACATTGAAGTTCTCTAAAATAGTATTGAAGGAAAGTTAAGTGTACTTTAAGAAAAATGCATGGGTGATCGGGCTTTAACTAATGCACGATGTGACAAGTGCCGCTAGTTTATGTTATTCCTTTAATGAAACCTGTTCCATACCTTAGTGAGGAAGGGAAGAGCATATAATAAGAGTTAATTATCTCAAGAAAATCATTGAGGTATATTAAATATACATAGCCAAGGAAATAAATACTTCACAATAAAGAGAGGATTTGCATCATATTTCACCATAATAAAACCCTTGTAGGCGATTATTTAAAAAAAAAAGGCATTATTTAAGATTTTTTGGGAAATATTATAATTTAAATGAATTAACAAGTGCTTAATGAATTTTAGGACAACTTAGAAACCTTGTAGTTATTGAAATAAAATATGTGTAAAGTATAGTTATTACTATATATTTTTCCCTAGCATTGCTTAGAAAAGTTCATAAGTATGAAAGGAAATAAAAAAGGGTGTTTACAAAAAAAACTCACGTAATTACAAAGAGAAATACAATTGTGATGCATGATCTTTAATGTTCGTAACCGAAGTAATGTTAGTAAAATGCTAGTGAACCTTTCTAGGATATATCTCTTACATGAATGATATAACACCCTCCTCCCACATCTACCCAAGTAACCAACCAACAGGGGTAAACATGTGGCGAAGAGTTACTATGATATGATTAAACCTCCAAGGTCACCTAAAGAAAGTGTAACTAACACCAAAAATCAACACAAAACATTACAGACCTTTTGCACATGGTTCAGGACACCTAGGAGCCATCCCAACCTTTCAAGATGCTAGCCCCTGAACCAAACTAACCTTTTAAAGCTTCAATATATTTGTCACATGCTTGACATGGGCAAGAGTGTGACTGGAGACCTCAATTCGCATGCACAACATGTCATGCATGCAACTAGGGACTTTTCCTAGTAGTTATGAGTCTGCCACCCCGATTATGGTGCCACATTTTTAGACCCAAAGCCCATGTCACTGCCCAAAACACCATGAAACTTTCAGAACTGAAATATAACAATACATTAATGATTTAAAATAAAGTACTTGAACAAGGACTTGACTGGATCCCTACTAGCCATGGCATGCATTTTGTCAAACATGTCACAAATATGTAATCTACAGGTTTAAATAACATATCTGAGCATAAGAGTCTCCTACTTATCTGAGAAATGCTAAGAAGCATTGTTTTCTCCTCATATTAACTACATTATCATCTATTTAGACATACATACATTATTCATTAATTTACAATTCAAAACATGATGAGAGGAATGCATCATCACTATCATAAAACACCTGCATAACCAACATATAAACAACAACAATGACAAGACTATAAAACCATATAAGTGACATATTAAGAAGAAAATTTTCCCGTCTATCCAAGAGGAAAATAACTCTTATTGCCATAAGAAAAATGCAACCAAGTCTGGGACTTCCACGTTCCACCCGACCATAGACATGGTTGAGCCAAATATTTCTTTAGTTAGTCACCTGTGTGGCATATTCCAAGCATGAATGTGGGATCTCATAAAAATCATCAATCAAAACCAAACTAGGGCTTCTAGCAGCCAAACCACCTCAACCCTCAACTAGTGATTCCATGTCATGGTTGAACATCACAACCATCACTAGATTGGTCTCTACCCAAGATATCTAGGGCTCTAGAGTGTTTGTTCCAACCAGGGCTTCTAGGACTAGTACCTCAACCTCTAGCTGTCGTCAAGATTCCAGAGAGCTTGTCCAACCAGGGCTTCCTAGACTAGTAACTCAACCCACCAAGGGCTTCCAAAGCTTTTTTCCAACCAAGGCTTTTGGGACTAGTAACTAAACCCAAGTTTTTGTAGGGCTTCCAACTAATTTGTCCAAACAAGGCTTCCAGGAACTAATAACTCCACCCACATCTAAATGAACATGACAGCCAACTAGAAAAACAAACAATGAAATTAATCCACAACACCATGGCTATCCAGGAAATGGAAAGGCAAGGTAAATCTATTGTCAATCCAGGAAATCCTCCATTCCAATGAAATATCATGACCAAGAAACCACATGCATATGCCATGCATCCAAAAAATAGTGAGGAAAATGCACATGAAACTTGATACTTGCAATCAAAACTCAATGTACTTGTCGATATGTAGTGTACCTAGAGGGGATAATATAGGGTATAGAGGGAGGTACCCAAGGGAATAATATGATGTATTAATATAAGAATGATAAATAAATGGGCCATAGTTAATAAATAAAGTGGTTAACCCACATTATGTAAGGGACCACATGTAGCTAGGGAATAAAGTGATAATCCCATTGTATTGGATGTATGGTATTGAGAGACCCATGGTAACTACCCATGGTATTGCATGTATGAAACCTATATAGAGGCTAGAGACTCTCCATTGAGAGATGTCAAGGATTATTTTATTGGCAAGCATATGGCTTGTGGAGTGATCTCCTTCCTTAAGGAGTGAATGTATGGTGTTGCCCTACCTCAAGGGTTTGGATATTAATGAAGATCTGAAGTTTTATCTTCTATGGTGTTATTTCTTGGGCATATTTTTCATTTCTATACATTTTCTTATCAGATCTATTACAAGTGGTATCGGAGCACTTTCTTGGGCAGAGTTTGGAGATTTGTTTTTTCATTTTTTTGCAGGAAATTTTTGGGTGGCAAGTTTGTAGAGTAGATCTGGAAAATTTGGCGAAAAATTTTCAGAAATAAATATTAGATCTAGATTCCTTATGGAAAAATACCCAATTTCAAAAAAAAAAAAATCAGTCGAATTGGAGTCCAGATGAGGGAGTTATCACCGATTTAAAATCAGCGATTTTTTCAGAAATTTTGTGACGCCGGGACAGTTGCAGTGCAAATCTGTGTTTCCAGAGTGCCTAGATTGGGATTTCAGCCACATGGTAAGATGCAGAATGGCTATTCCATTTTCTAAAATAGGTTATATTAAGGATTCTGAGTTATATTGACCGAGTAATGTCCATTTTAAATTCTTGCCAAAGAAATTTTTGGGCGGCGAGTTTGTAGAGCAGATCTGGAAAATTTGTGAAAAATTTTCAGAAATAAATATCAGATCTGGATTCCTTACAGAAAAATACCCAATTTAAAAAAAAAAAATCAGTCGAATCGGAGTCTGGATGAGGGAGTTATCACTAATTTAAAATCAGACATATTTTCAGAAATTTTGTGACATCGAGGCAGTTGCAGCGCAAATCTGTGTTTCCAAATTGCCTAGATCGGGATTTTAGTTACACGGCTAGATGCAGAATGGCTATTCCATTTTTAAAAATAGGTTATATTAAGGATTCTGAGTTATATTGACGGAGTAATGTCCATTTTAAATTTTTGCCAAAGTAAGTGATTTTCTTCAAAACCCTTACTTTATTTTATGGATTCTCGCAAGATGAAGTTTACAAGAAAAGATGATGGCCCTACTATTGAAGATTTTTTACAACATCTCAAGGCTCAATATGCAAGTTTTTGGATATGCTCCATAGGGCTTCATATGAAAGATGAGGCAAATAAATGGTGGACCTCACTTGACAGCTCAGTGAGGAAACTTCCCGAGAAAAAACTTGAAAAAGTCCTTTTGGACAAGTGGTCTCAAGCGGGAAAGAAGGATAGAAAGAGCCATAAAGACTTATTTTCTACTTTCCATATTACAGGTTCATGGAAGTATTAAGAAAGAGAACATCGTTGTGTCTATCATTCCTAGTTGCAAGCATAATTGTATCAATGTGAATTTGGTTAAAAAATTGCAAGTTCCAGCAAAGCATATTGAAAACACACAGGTTGATAATGAAGATGTTCAAATTTATAAAGATTTGAAGATTTCTATGGATAAGTATGTGTTGCATTCTGATTTTTATGCTTCAGATATGGCTGTTGTGGATGTTGTTTTGGGACATCCTTGAATGGAATCCGTTGGTACTGTCAATTTTAATGTGCAAAAGAAATTCATGAAGCTCTGGTATAAAAAGAAGAAAATTACATTACACGATATTTGCATTAGGAACCATGCAGAGACCGAGGAGGAAGAAGCAAAAATATCTAACGATACAGACACATCAGATGATGAGCCTTTGATGGTAGACAGCCAAACACAGACATCAAAGCAAGTACCAATAAAGGAACCAGACACCACTCCATCACCAATCATGGAGGAATTAATGAAAGATATTACATTAGTTAAAGCTTCAACATATCACCACCCACATCACCCAGCAAGACAACAACCAACAAGGTGGCAACAAATTAGCAACAAGGACAACAACCCCTAGACGACACATAGAGAGGTGCGACAATCCACTAACAACACATCAACAAGGAAGAACCACCAGAACCCGCTTCCATCTCAAGCGAGCAAGGCACCGACTAGATCAAGTGTTCACCTTTCCCTTGGATGGCTAGATGCACATGAATGGTACCAGTGGAATACTCTTTTGAGTAGATCTTATTATTTGTGTTCTTCTCATGTTTCGGGGACGAAACATGTTTAATGGGGGTGTAATGTAGTGTACCTAGAGGGGATAATATAGGGTACAGAGAGAGGTACCCAAGGGAATAATATGATGTAACAATATAAGAATGATAAATAAATGGGTCATAGTTAATAAATAAAGTGGTTAACCCACATTATGTAAGGGACTACATGTAGCTAGGGAATAAAGTGATATGCCCATTGTATTGGATGTATGGTATTGAGAGACCCATGGTAACTACCCATGGTATTGCATGTATGAAACCTATATAGAGGCTAGAGACTCTCCATTGAGAGATGTCAAGGATTATTGTATGGACACGCATATGGCTTGTGGAGTGATCTTCTTCCTTAAGGAGTGAATGTATGGTGTTGCCCTACCTTAAGGGTTTTGATATTAATGAAGATCTGAAGTTTTATCTTCTATGGGGTTATTTCTTGGGCATATTTTCCATTTCTATACATTTTCTTATCAGATATACTACAAGTGGTATCGGAGCACTTTCTTGGGCAGAGTTTGGAGATTTGTTTTTTCATTTTTTTTTGCAGGAAATTTTTGGGTAGCGAGTTTGTAGAGTAGATCTGGAAAATTGGTGAAATTTTTATGGTAACTACCCATGGTATTGCATGTATGAAACCTATATAGAGGCTAGAGACTCTCCATTGAGAGATGTCAAGGATTATTGTATGAACAAGCATATGGCTTGTGGAGTGATCTCCTTCCTTAAGGAGTGAATGTATGGTGTTGCCCTACCTTAAGGGTTTTGATATTAATGAAGATCTGAAGTTTTATCTTCTATGGTGTTATTTCTTGGGCATATTTTCCATTTTTGTACATTTTATTGTTGATCTACTACAAGTGGTATCAGAGCACTTTCTTGGGCAGAGTTTGGAGATTTGTTTTTTCATTTTTTTTGCAGGAAATTTTTGGGCAGCGAGTTTGTAGAGCAGATCTGGAAAATTTGGTGAAAATTTTTCATAAATAAATATCAGATCTAGATTTCTTACGTAAAAATACCCAATTTCAAAAAAAAAATCAGTTGAATCGGAGTCCCGATGAGGGTGATATCGCTGATTTAAATTCAGTTGTGTTGCAGAAATGTTTCTGACGGCAATTTATGTACGGCGCATCTCCTGAAATTTTTAGTAGATTCTGGTGCACAATCTTAGACAAAAAATTACAGATCTGAGCTCCCCTTGAAAAATCACCCGATTTCAAAAAAAAAAAATCGGTCAAATTGGAGTCTGGATGAGGGAGTTATCACTAATTTTAAATCAGCCATTTTTTCAGAAATTTTGTGACGCCGGGGCAGTTGCAGCGCAAATCTGTGTTTCCAGAGTGTCTAGATCGGGATTTCAGTCATATGGTTAGATGCAGAATGGCTATTCCATTTTCAAAAACAGGTTATATTAAGGATTCTGAGTTATATTGACCGAGTAATGTCCATTTTAAATTTTTGCCAATGTTAGTGATTTTCTTCAAAACCCTTACTTTATTTTATGGATTCTCGCAAGATGAATTTTACAGGAAAAGATGATGGCCCTACTATTGAAGATTTTTTATAACATCTCAAGGCTCAATATGCAAGTTTTTGGATATGCTCCATAGGGCTTCATATGAAAGATGAGACAAATAAATGGTCGACCTCACTTGACAGCTCAGTGAGGAAACTTCCTGAGAAAAAACTTGAAAAAGTCCTTTTGGAAAAGTGGTCTCAAGCTGGAAAGAAAGATAGCAAGAGCCATAAGCACTTATTTTCTACTAATATTTCCATATTACGAATTCATGGAAGTATTCAGAAAGAGAACATCGTTGTTTCTATCATTCCTAGTTGCAAGCATAATTGTATCAATGTGAATTTGGCTAAAAAATTGCAAGTTCTAGCAAAGCATATTGAAAACACACAGGTTGATAATGAAGATGTTCAAATTTATAAAGATTTGAAGATTTATATGGATAAGTATGTGTTGCATTCTGATTTTTATGGTTCAGATATGGATGTTGTGGATGTTGTTTTGGGACACCCTTGGATAGAATCTGTTGGTACTGTCAATTTTAATGTGAAAAATAAATTCATGAAGCTCTGGTATAAAAAGAAGAAAATTACATTGCACGATATTTGCATTAGGAACCATGCAGAGACCGATGAGGAAGAAGCAAAAATATATAACGACACAGACACATCAGATGACGAGCCTTTGATGGTAGACAGCCAAACACAGACATCAAAGCAAGTACCAACAAAAGAACCAGACACCACTCCATCACCAATAATGGTGGAATTAATGAAAGATATTAAATAAGTTAAATCTTCAACATATCACCACCCGCATCACCCAGCAAGACAACAACCAGCAAGGTGGCAACGAATTAGCAACAAGGACAACAACCCTTGGATGACACATAGAGAGGTGCGACGATCCACTAACAACACATCAACACAAAAGAACCACCAGAACCTGCTTCCATCTCAAGCGAGCGAGGCACCAACTAGATCGAGTGTTCACCTTTCTCTTGGATGGCTGGATGCACGTGAATGGTATCAATGGAATACTCTTTTGATTAGATCTTATTATTTGTGTTCTTCTCATGTTTCGGGGACGAAACATGTTTAAGGGGGGTGTAATGTAGTGTACCTATGGGGGATAATACTAAAGGATCGGAAGATTTTGAGGAGATGATGTATTAATATAAGAATGATAAATAAACTGGACATGATTAATAAATAAAGTGGTTAACCCGCGTTATGCAAGGGACCACATGTAGCTAGGGAATAAAGTGATAAGCCCATTGTATTGGATGTATGGTATTGAGAGGCCCATGGTAACTACCCATGGTATTGTATGTGTGAAACCTATATAGAGGCTAGAGACTCTCCATTGAGAGAGGTCAAATTGTATTGGAAAGCATATGGCTTGTGGAGTGATCTCCTTCCTTAAGGAGTGAATGTATGGTGTTGCCCTACCTTAGGGGTTATGATATTAATGAAGATTTGAAGTTTTGTCTTCTATGGTGTTATTGATTGGGCATATTTTCTATTTTTGTACATTTTATTGTTGATCTACTACATGATATCGATGTCCTCTTATACATTCCTTCTCTTTATTTTCCTTCTTGCTCCAAATATCCAAGTATGCCACACCCTCCAAGAGTGCTCCAAGAAAACTCTCAGTATCCAAGAGTATGAGAGAGAGAGAGAGAGAATAATGAGAGCTCCAAAATTTCCATGAATTGATCCTCAGAAGCCTTTTTATTAATGAAGCCTCTGTTTTCCTCATTTTCCATTATTTTCCTTTATTCCCCCCCTCACATGCAACCTATGACCTTTCACCTCCCTTTTCTCCTATTTTCCATTATTTTCATAAATAATTGTCGATAACTGAAACTTTGCCTTTCCAAAGCCTTAGCCATTTTCACCTACCTTGGTACCTACATAGCCAGAAAAAACCATATAGGTAGCCACACTAAGTTTTTTTTGTATTCAACTTGGAATAAGTGTCCCATTGACCATGGTTGTTATTTTTAACTTTTATTACATGTAATTTTCACCATGGTTGTTACATAACCCTCCCCCTTGATGGAACACAAACATGAAAACATGAAAAATAAAACATCATAATGACATGACACCCATACCACTTATATATATATATATATATATATATATATATATATATATATATATATATATATATATATATATATAGCTCATGGAGGTATTTACATCGATATACATATGTACATATATCAATCATCATACCCACATATACCAAAGACATATACCAAAAAACATGCCAAAACATTCGCTCAAACAACGAATAATGAAGGATACATAGCCCACATCTAATCCTCCATCTCCCATGTAGCTTCATCAGGCCCAAAGTGCTTCCACTCCACTTTAACCTTCTTGATTGCTTGGTTGCAGAGAATGAGTGTTTTTCTCTGCAAAATGCACTGAGGTTCTGGCTGGAATTCTCCTTCTAGATCCACCTACAAAACACACCAGTAAATCACATGATCAACATATTTAACATACTTATTATGAAATTACACATGGACAACATCATTTACTTCCATTGCTAGAAGAAATGCAATTCGATAACCTACTGGCCCAATCCTCTCGATAATCTTGAAAGGTTCACAAAACTGAGGTGCCAACTTCTCACATGATCAAAAACGTAAGGATATATTCTTGGGATTCATGCGCAAGTACACCTATTCCCCAACCTAAAACTCCTTAAACAACTTATTCTAATCTGCATAGCTCTTCTGCTTGTCCTATGCTGCTTTCAAACTCTTCTTGATTACCTGGATTTTATGTTCCATCTCTGTCAACATGTCTAGTCCAATCACCACCCAGTTAATTGGATCACTCCAAATGATGAGAGTATTGCAACTCCACCAATACAATGCCTCAAATATACTCATCCTCAATGATTCCTGATACCTATTGTTGTAAGCGAACTCTACCAATGGAAGATAATCTTCCCACTTTCGCTGATGATGCATCACATACATCCTCAACATGTCCTCCAATATCCTATTGACCCTCTCTGTATGTCCATTTGGCTAAGGATGATAAGTTGTATTCAAGGAAAAATTTGTGCCCAATCCCGCATATAGCTCCTTCCAAAACTTGGAAGTGAATTTTGCATTGCTGTATGGCACAATTTTTTGCAAAACACCATGCAATATGACCGCATCCCTGATGAATATCCATACTACATCATTCATTGAGTATGAATACTTCACTGGAAGGAAGTGCGCAACCTTTGTAAACATATCCACAACAACCATGATCAAATCATGTTTTCTAGATTTCCTTTGCAAACCTATAATGAAATCCATGGAAATGACCTTCCATTTCCACTCTGGAATCACAATTGGTTGTATTAACCCACCTGGATGCTTACACTCTTCCTTTACCTATTGAAAATCCAAGCATCTCGCCACAAACTCAGCCACTTCTTTCTTCAAGTTCGTCGAATAGTATAAATTCTTCACTACTGTCAATTTCTTTTGATATCTTGGGTGGCCTGAGTACAATTTGAGATGAAAATATCTCAATATAAGCTTCCTAAGCTCACTGTCATATGGCACATATATCCTATCTCCAAACCTGATCAAGCCATCTACTGTGAGACCATAGTCCACATCATGTGCACATGTACCTGTACTCGTACCACTACATGTACCTGTACCTATACCTGTACTCTGCTTCAATCTATGCCTAAGCTCCTATACCTGACATCCTATTTTCCTACCTGCAAGATCCTATCATATAGATATGTCCCATGGGAACTCATTGTCATTATATGATTCACCCATATCCACATGCTAAGAGCATATGAAACTATGTTCTCTTTACCTTTAATATATGTGATCTCAAATTCAAATTCACTGATCATGGCCAACCATCTAGCTTTCCTAGCGTTCATATTCAGTTGATCAAATAAATAAATAAATCCATTATGATCACTCATCAATATAAATCATTTTCCCAATAGGTAGTGCCTCCACATATTCAATGCATGAATGATTTTTGCTAACTCAAGATCATGTGTTGGATAGTTCTTCTCATCCTCATTTAGTTTTTGTGACTCATAACATACTACATCTCCTTCCTACATAAGGGCACCACTAACTCGTCTCTTGCAAGCATATGTACATATCACAAACTCCTTGTTCGGATATGTGATCTTCAACACTAGAGCATGTGTCAACAAATGCTTGAACTGCTAAATACTGACCTCACACTCCTCTATCCATTCAAACTTATTACCTTTCCTTTGTAATGATATGATAGAATAAGAAATATGTGAGACGTTTGTGGTGAACCTCCTATAATAACCTGCCAACCCCATGAAGGATCATACCTCATCCAAATTCCTAGGAGCTTCCCACTCCATGATAGTCGTTATCTTCTCTGGGTCTACTATTGTTCCTTCCTTGGAAAAAACATGTCCCAAGTAATGTACCTCTGTGTGAAAGAAAATGGATCTGCTAAGCTTAGCATACAACTCATGCTCTCTTAGAAATATCAACACTATTGCTAAATTTTCAGTAGGCTCTTATTCATTTTTAGAATATGCCAATATATCACCATTGAGTACAATAACAAACTTGTCTAGATAAGGATGCAATGTACCATTCATCAAGCACGTAAATTTAGTTCGATCATTAATCAAACCAAATAGAACTACAACAAACTCATAATGTCTGTACCTATTCCAGAAAGCTTTCTTGTGAATTTTGTCTCTATTAATGCGTATCTGATGATATCCTGATCTTAGATCAATCTTCAAGAAAACTACTGCTCCCTTAACCTGATCGGAAAATTCATCAATCCCTGGAAAAATATACCTATTCTTGATGGTCACATTGTTCAAATCTTTGTAATCAATGCATAACCTAAGGGTACCATATTTCTTCTTCAAAAAAAATACCGATGCGCCCATGGTGATACACTCGTTCTAACGTATCCCTTGTACAACATTTCCTTCAACTAGAATTTCAAATCTAAAAAATTTGGTGTGCTCATCCTGTAAGGTGCCTTAGATGATGCCGCTACCCCTGGCACCAACTCAATAGAAAATTATACTTCCTCGTGAGGTTGTAACTCTAAAATATATGTATGGAATACATCCTGAAACTTCTGTATAACTGGGTACCTATTCAAAACATTTACGTCCTCAAATTCCTTACCTTTGTCACTCAAAATGTGCACTGCAAATAACGCACACCCTTTCCTGTGACTATGCTTGGCCTGCATAGTTGTAACAATTCTCACTAAGGTTTCTTTATTCTTACCCTGCAAGACTCTTGGTTCTCTATTGTCATCCAATCACTCAATAGCATTTTCATAAAAATATACCTTGATCCTATGGGGATATAACCATTCCATACCCAAAATCATAATATATAATCTCAACATAAATACATTCAAATGTTTTTATGTAGGCATACCATTCAAATCAAATTCACAAACTCTTACACAATGATGAACTCTCTTCTTGGTACTTTTATCCAAATGCACTAACCAACATTCCGCATGCACTTCCTTATTCAAACCACACTTATCCACTAGGTTAGTATTAACATAAATATAATTAGATCTAGGGTCAATCAAAATAGAAAAAACTTGATCATAAAGCTTACCTTCCATCTCAATGATAGATGCTTTATGATCTTCCTTCTTGTTATCTAGTGCTGCATAGATCTTAGGAATACTTTGTCCAACATCTCCCACTATTTGTGCCTCTTTCACATTGTAGATATGTGGTCTAACACCCTGGTGTTGTGGAAAATCTCTCCTACTATGATCTTTTCCACAAGTCCAACTATGTTTAGGCTTCCATCCTTCATCCTTATTATTCTCCTCGGATCGAAGTCCCTATCCTGTGCCAGAAGTGTTTAACTTATTATGTGGTGCAAAATTTCTCTTTGTTACATGTATCCTGAGGTTTTTCTCACTTCTTGTCCCATTTTACTTTACTCTTATAATTACCATTCCAATCCTTCTTAGTCTTACATCTGCGCTTCAATTGCTCATAACAATGCTTTAGCTTCTGAATGGCCTCCTCAAATGATCTAGGCTCATCAAAATCAGTCATGTCTTTGAATTTTATCGGAAGCCCACTGATGAATATCAGAATCTTGGCCTTATCCTCCTTGAGTTAAGGAACATATCGGAACAACACCAGAAATATGTCGGTGTACTCCTCATCAGTCATAGATTCCATATTTAGCTCATAAAACTTTTTTTCCATGTCATCATATTATCTCTGCGATACATACTTCTTCTGGAATATCCTCTCAAAATCACTCCAAGTTAGCTCCTCCTCATAAATATCCCTGACATTCTTCACATCTTCCCAGCAAATATATGATTTACCTTTGAGGCTAAATGTAGTTATTCTAGCTTTCATGTTTTTTGAGTAATCACGCAACATGAAGCACTTCCTCATACCAAGAAACCATGCTTCTGCATGCTATGATGTATTCATTTCCCCATCGAATGTAGGTTTTTTTTCTTTCTTAAAATCATCCAATAAATATCCCCTATCACTCCTCCTATAAGGATGATAATGATGATGATCATAGTGTCTATCAAAACCAGAACTAGAATAGTACCTATATCTTTCAACTCTCCTATCTGGAGGGTCTAAGAACCCACCATATTTGATCGTGTCATCTCTATCTAACCTATGACCACCATGAGACCTACTTCCATATGCCCCATTATTCCCATCCTCCTGTCCATAGCTGATCCAGAGTGGTCCCTGCCACTGCAACTCTAAAAAACTCTGAAGGATTACTGCATGGACCTCTACTTGTTTTTCCTATGCCTATATGATTCTATAATTATCTTCTTTACAACTCCTTATTTCTTCGTTGAAGCTTATCATTGTGTCTGATAAGTCATAAGAGTTCCCAACACCATGCTACTCATTTGATTCACAGGGATAATATTTGTAGTCTACCATCTTGCTAGTCATCTTTGATTTCTTCCTACAAGGAATCTCATGTGAGCTAAACCAAATAGCAATAAACCAACATAACTTAGCATAATCTGGGGAGGATATTTCATCTACAGGATCAACCACTTAACATAATACATGTATAGACATAATCATAACAACATATATACATGTAACATATATGTATATCAACATGTTAAAATAATTCTAGCTAGATTCCATTCATCAATGCATGACCATATAAACCACACATACTATCACCTCATACATGACAACAACAACCATGCCCATGTACACTTGACAACATGTAATCACTTGACATGTATAGAGAACACATAACCAATCATACAGTCATGAAAACACATGAGTGCCACCATAACCAACACTATGTGGATGCAACAAGTACATATACCACAAGCATAAGAAACACATATGGCACTGACATGAATGCATGACCAAAACACCACCCATTCAGTTCGAGGGGTGAACCATGCTCTGATAGCACTCTCTAAAGCCCTTCGCCCACATCTACCCATGTAACCGATAAAACGGGGTAAAAATTTCACGAAGATTTACTATGGTTTGATTCAACCTCTTAGGTCACCTTAAGGAAGTGGAACCAACACCACACATCAACACATAATGTTATATACCTTTTGCACATGCTTCAGGACACCTAGGAGCCATCCCAAACTTTTAGGAGGCTAGCCCCTGAACCAAACTAACCTTTTCAAGCTTTAATCACATGGTTGCATGCTTGGCATGGGAAATACTGTGACTGAAAACCTCCAGTCACATGCACATCATGGCATGCATGCAACTAGGGACTTTTCCCAGTATTTCTTATCATGCAACCCTGATTTCTGTGCCACTTTTTTCAGGCCGAGAGCCAGGTCACTGCCAATACCACCATGAAACTTTTAGAATAGAAATATAACAACAGAATAATGATGTAAAAGCAAATACTTTAACAAGGACTTTACTGGACCCCTACTAGGCATGACAATAATTTCGTCAAACCTGTCACAAATATGTAATATACAAGTTTAAATAACGTATTTGATCATAGGGGTCTCATTCTTATCTGAGAATTGCTAAGAAGCATAGATACATTGTTTCCTCAACACACTAACTTCATTATCATCTATTTAGGCATAGATACATTGTTCATTCATTTACAATTCAAAACATGATGAGATCCATGTATCATCACTATCATAAAACACCATCATAACCAACATATAAACAACATAAATGACAAGAATATAACAACCATATAAGCCACATATTGACAATAATATTTACCCACCTATACAAGAAGAAAATAGCTCTGGTTTCCATAATAAAAATGCAACGGGGTCTCTAACTTCCACATTCCACCCGACCATAGACATGGCTAAGCCAAATCTCTCTTTAGCTAGTCACCCCCATGCCATATTCCAACCATGAATCTGTGATTTCATAAAATTCATCAATCAAAACTAAACCAAGGATTCCAGAGCCCAAACCACTTCAACCCTCAACCATTTATTCCACCTCACGTTCAGACATCACAACCATCAGTAGATTGGTATCTACCCTAGGTTTCCAGGGCTCTAAAGTGTTTTTCCCAACCAGGGCTTCTGGGACTAGTAACTCAACCCATAAATTTCGTCGGCCTTCTAGAGCGTTTTTCCAACCAGGACTTCTAGGACTAGTAACTCAACCTACCAAGGGATTCTAGAGCGTTTTTCCAACCAAGGCTTCCATGACTAGTAACTCAACCCAAGTTGTTACAAGGATTCCAGAGAATTTTTCCAACCAAGGCTTCCAAGAACAAATAACTCAACCCACAACCAAAGGCACATTAGAACCAACCAGAAAAACAAACAATGAAATGAATCCACAACACCATGGCTTTCTGGGAAATGGAAAGGCTAGGAAAATCCACTGTCAATCCAGAAAATCCTCCATTCTAATGAAATATCATGACCAAGAAACCACATGCATATGCCAGCATTCTGAAACTTGTGGGGAAAAGACACATGCAACTTGGTACCTTCAATCAAAATCCATTGTAGTTATTGATCCCATTGTCCTATTACACTTTCCTGTTCTTCCTTTGCCTTATTTCTCCAAATATCCAAGTATGCCACACTCTCCAAGAGTACTCCAAGAAAAATATAAGTGTCTTAGAGTATGAGAGAGAGAGAGAGAACAGAATGAGAGCTCCAAAATTATACTGAACAAAAGCTTAAACATGACAAAAGCCATGAACTGATCCTTAGAAGCCTTTTTATTAATCATGCCTCTATTTTCTTCATTTTCCATTATTTTCCTCCATTTTCCTTCTCACATGAAACTTGTGAACTTTCACCTCCCTTTTCTCCTATTTTCCATTATTTTAATAAATCAATGCCAATAAATTCCACTTTTCCTTTCCAAAGACTTCACCATTTCCTTTTCCAATTTCCATAGCCATAAAAAAATAATATGAAAACCCGCACTAGGATGTTTTGCCCAACATTCAGCTTGGAATACATGTCCCATGACCTTGGTTACTATTTTTCCTTTATTAATTTTTATTGCATGGAATTTTCACCATTGTTTTTACACATGTACATAAAGGAAATAAATGCTACAAACTTCATTTTAATCAAATTTAAAATTAATATACATCCACGACATTAATGGATCATGTTAGTGTAAGAATTCACTCCTTGAATACTTAAGGAGTAAGCCTTACACATCATAGTTCATTTCAAATTTTAAAGGGGTTTTTTGAGTGGTAGGATGGCTTTCTCAAATATTTTGAAATGATTTTGTCTTCTTTAAGACATTCATACATTTGGAAAGTTGTGGAAAGTATAAATTGTGTGGGTAAAAGGTATTTTAGGCAGCATAGTACAAAAATGGAAGAAATATGAATAGTTAGTACCTATTTCAGGAAATATTCCTATCCTAAATCAGTCACACAACTATGATTATGTAATTTAACACAAACTTTGTTTATGTTAAACAAACAACACTAGAAAATATATTTCATGTATAAATTATTCCACAAATCATTTATGAAACCTTCAATCACATGTTCTATTACAAAAATATAACTTGCAGAAAATTGAAAGTAGATAACTTACTGTCAAATCCTTTAACAACTTCTCATTCACACTTCACTAGTTGTCACAATTTATATTTTACAAGAAATTAACAAAGAAAAGATACACACCACACATTAAATGTTCCTTTAATCACAAAATCCTCCAACATGAAGAAAAAAGGTTTTTTCTATTATTTTCAGTCTTCAGGTAGATGAACATCCAACCTAGTTATAGTATTTACAAGTGCTATATATAGCAAGAGAGGAGCCAACTCCGTCTCTTCTAAAAAGAAGGAAAACATTAACTCCAAAATTACCTATGTGTCAAAATACATTACATCCTTATCTCCTTGAAATCTAACATAAAGGACAAATGGAGAAAGAAGAAGAGAATAATTTTGGGTTGGAACGTTGAGTTTGTTTTCATGCTCCCTTTTTTTCTGCTAAATTTTCTCATTGTGTTTTGGCTCTTTAATAACCATGTATCCTGATTTAATAAGACCTCCAACAACCTCATAACTACCTCTCACCATCACTTGTATTATCCCTTTATTTATGGGTTATTATCCATCCTTAACTGGGTCGGAAAAACTTGCTAACAGGTGTCAAAATTTAGTTATAATAGGTGTTGCCAAAAATTCCTGAAAAACCTGTAACTGCCTCTTAAATCCTGCCTATGCTTTCTAAAGCATGTTTATACTGGCCATGTGTTAGGATGAGAGTGGAGGGGAGTGAAGTGAAGCCCAAGAATGGAAAGTAAGCGAAAGGCGTGGGAATGGAACAATAAGCGGGAGAAGCTATTTAGTAGAATAATAATAAGTGGGAGGAGTAAGTGCATTAAAGCGTATCAAAATCACAGAGTGGAGCGGAGTGAATACAATACCAAGGGGAATTTCAATGTGATATATCACAATCGCAATACGGAGGGGTTATCATAAATCAGGGATCGGAGCTTATCATAAATCGTGGATCAAAGGATATCACGTTTCGCAATCAGAGGATTATCGCATTTCAAAATCGGAGGGGGCAACATGGATGGTTAGCAATAGGATTTGTGATATGCGATAAGCGAAGTGACGTAGCAAGGAAATGGGTCCTAGTGTTATCGTAACCGTGGGTTTTTTGGAAGGGACAAAAGATGGTAACAAAGGAATGGCGGAATGGCGATTGCGAAATAAGGTAAGGTGGGTTCACAACACAATATGATAGTACGATATGACGTGGCGGTAGGCGGGTCCTACCAATCACATCGGGGTTTTTTTTTAGGAGCGGGCAACATAAAGCAGTAAAAAAGTGGCAGAATTGCAATACGATATATCGCATCAGGGTATCGAAATCACAAGACAAAGCAGAAAACATAGAATTATTTATAGCAAGGTTGCGCTATGATCTGCGATAAGGGAATGCAATGTGATCTGCGATTGCGATAAGTGACTGAAAGAATAGAGCTCGAACTTTGAATTTTTTTTATTTTAATCGTTGTTACACAGCAATTTGTCACCGTCCCTACAATCCCCATCCCACATATTGGAGGGCTCATTCCGTGACCTGTGAGCAGAGACAAGACTTGAAAATACTTTCATTGCATCCCTCTGAAGATGAGCTTTCATTGCCCTGAAGACATCTCCCTGCAAAAACCCTAAAAAGAGCTCTTTTTCCATTAGCGCGGTTCCATAGTTCATCCCTCGCGCCAAGGGGGCAAATCCTCCAAAGAGGGTGCGCCAATTGCTGCTCTGTCATAGAGCCGCACCCGCGCCAACCATATTAAGAGGTATTTTTTAAAAATAAAAGGTGGAAGTTTCGTCCTAACAAATTCCTGGACTGATACCTATCTTGAGTTGGGAGGTTTGGCTACGGATTTCCATAGAGAGGAAGTGGTTTTCCACCTCTCATGAAAGCTTCCTTGATGATAGGGCCAATCCTATAGGGATCCCAACTTCCCCTCCTCCTTCTATAAAAGCTTGCTCATCTCCATTGCAAGCTAATGTCCAAGTTCCCAAGAGATTTCATATCCTTATGCTGCAAGAGCCTTCTTGATTCTCTAAGGCCAAATCCAAGCAAGGAGACTATTGCCAAGTATTCGAAGAGAGAGGCTTGTCCCATCCTTGACAGGCTTTATCGAGACATGTTCTGCTGACGACCCGCCAAAGGAGAATTCGGCGTTGAAGCTTTGGTTGTATTCTTCTTTTGACTCATTAATGTTAAGCGACTATCGATTATGGTTCCACTCTTGTTCTTGATCATGTTCATGAGTTATGTCCTCTTCGACTGACATATAGTTGTATATACTGGATTTTATGCTTGTGTTTGTGTTTTTTCTTGCATGTGCAGGTGTCCGATCACGGAGATCATGAGGATTGTGATCTGCCAGGGCAAAGGAAGGAGAGCACCACCTCTTCTACAAACGACAGCGTTGGATTCCAGGTAAGCCTTCCTCGCAAGTCGATTTATTTACGATTAGGAACCTGCACTGTAGCGTGTTTGATTGTTGCTAGACCTGATCTGGGCTAGTAGGGATCGCCTCTGTTCGCAGAGGAGATTTACATCTGCAACAATTTTGCGACTCCGCTGGGGAATCATCTTGTTTGATTTGTAAACTATAGACGGAGCCTGAAGCACAGCCAGATAGCCTTCGAAATGCTTTTGCTCTACATTAGCAGAGTAGATCAATGCTGCTTCAGTCAATCTCCGGTTTGGTTTATGGACTGAACAACTTGGAGTTTTGTCTTCTCTTTTCGGTCAACTTCTTGGCCTTGCTTGCTTGGTCAGCTCTTTGGGTTGGATTTTCCTGTTTTTTTGGCTTTGTTTTAGCCTTGTCATCACTTGTCTGTGTCTGAGATTGATTGTTTTTCATTTTTCCATAGTAAACTCAGCTGGCGCGCTTTTCAGTGTGACAATCGCGCCCATTGGCGCAGGTTGCCTGTGTATCACCCGCGCCATTGCCTTTTTGGCGCTAATTTCAAGCTCACAGTCACGCCAATCCTGTGAGCTATTAGGGTTTGCTGTGTTTCATGCTTTCTGAGGCTGACTTGTGATTTTGATCTCGTTTTTCGGCTGTTTGAGTGCACTGGAGCCTAGTTTGACTGGTTGTAACCTCCATCCTTTGGTTGTTTTCCTATTTCTTTCGATTTTTCATACGAGCCCTAGGGCATCTAGGTGCTTTTGTGAGTCGAGCCTCCCTTGGGAGTTTTTGGCTTTCGTTCGTTCAGTCGACTTTGGGATTACTTCCCTGCATTCGTTTGACAATTGTCTATCATTTTATTGCGTTTTTTGAGTGACTGATTTCGTTTTCATTCGAATTTCTCTTTGCTTCATTTTGGGCCTAGATTACACGACTCATTGGTGTCTTTGGGACTTTTCTTGGTTTTGAGAGGCTTTTGGTCGATTTGAGATCTGATTGTTTGTGCCATTGAGTGAAATTTGCTTGTTGTCGGTCTCTTAATATCATTTCTCTAATTGCTTCTCATTTGTTTTTGGTTTGTTTAGTGCATCTAACTATCAAACATTGAAAAAAAATCTCTTTTGCTTTTGGTTGATTAGTGCAAATTGAAATCTTTTCGATTTTTCTAGTAATTAGTAAATTTGAAAGAAAAGTTTTTGATTTCATTAGTTGCATTGGAGATATCACTGATTGTCTTCTGATCATTTTGTTTGTAAAGCTCTTAAATCTTCTTTAGCTAGCTTTCATCGAACGAAATGATGTACTGTGGCATATAGTTTTGCATTTAGAAGATTTTTGAGACATCACATTCATTAGGGCCTGAAAACTGAAACGTAATTGAAGATCAACTTTAAAATTTACTCAATTTACACTAAGGCAGCATTGAAATCTAACGAAACATATTTAGAGGTCTACGCTAGAGACGTGTTCGGACGTCTTAAAACCTAGTAGCTGTCGTTCACCTCTTGGCTTTAGACAGCACTAGTACGGACTTTTTCTTCCCGTACTGTCGCGTATATAAAGGGAGACCCCACTAGGTTTCAATCCTTTATCCATAGGAAGCCGAGTCTGCCTCCCTATACTCGTGATACACTGGACACAGCATTCGGGGAGATTTCCTGCACGTACGGAAAGTCCTTGGTTGATTTCTCTTTCATTATTGAAACCAAGGTGTATATTGCAGTTCATGGTTATTTGGTACACCCTTTTGCCTAGTATTCATGAGCAGTCATTTGATCTTTTCTGACTCCCTAAATTTGAAAGGATCACCAAGCGCTTGTCCTTTCACGCTTGTGTCAAACTTGAAAGATATAGAGTCACCTTTTCAACCGTTTCTCGACTCTTAAAACATGAAACGGTGAAGTTTCTTATTTTTCAATGTGGTAAAAATTAATCACCCGCGATCACACGCCCTGTTAGATTTTGCTTGTTGGCCGTTTGATTGTGTGTCTTGACTCTTTTTCAGCCCGTGTGTGGTTTTGAGTTTTGATGGCAACTTTTTCAGAGTTTACCAACCAAGAAATCCCCTCAGATGGGAATCCTGGTCATTTTCCTCCTTTTGGGAATGTTGGTGCTCCCTACATGGCAACGTTGTCCCTTCCCAGGTTAACTGTTGGGTTGCCTATCTGGTTGTTTTCAACCTCTGTGGTCCCGAATGTATCCACTACTGTTCAATCAGTTCCTCCACCAGAACAACATCATGTTGATTCCCAGGTGGACCTCTCCCCTTCTTCGCCTGTTTCTGCATCCTCATCTTCTACTTCACCTGGTGAAAGTCTGGATTCGAGTAACCAGGTGGCTAAGAAGAAGAAGAAGAAGTCCGATAAGCGAGAGGCTAAATGTACAGCTACTGCCTCTGAGAAATCTCCTCTTGATATGCCTTCCAACCCTCCACGGAAATTCAAGTTCCCCTGCATGTTGTGCACGGGAGACCATCTTCTTCGAGACTGCCCTGGCATTCCCAAGGTGCTTGAAGCATGGTCCAATGGCCGTCCGCTGTTACCTTTGACTTCCGGGAGCCAGTTTGGGGGCACGTCTTCGACTGGTGCTGATAAGGCTCCTAGGAAGCATGGTAAGATCACCAATCCCTGTAAGTTGTGTGAAGGGCACCATGCCATTCACCTTTTTCCTTATATCGATGAAGCCAAGCGAGTCTTGGACAACCCGACTGTTTCTACACCATGCCTCCTGGCTGGTTATAAACATCTTTCTTTGAGCCTTCCACCTACTGATGCCATGATTGGTCAAGAGTCGTCCTTGGTCAATCCCGCTCCCCCGGAAATTCAAATTAACGAATCCATTCCCGACCAACCATTGGTCATGGGATCAGTTGAGCTGGCCCTGTCTACGGTGCACCAGGTCTTTTCTGTGGAGAGTGGATCTCACACCCCCCATGTTCTTCTGGTTTCTTCAGATTCTTCGGACTTGGAGAGAGAGTCTCCTGTCCCTACACCTCAAGAAGCAGCTCCTCCACCTCCCATGATGGAGGTTCCGGAGGATACTCCTCCCACCTTCGAGTTGGAGGTCATGGAGGAGGCTCCTGCTTCCGTAACACCAGGGGAAAACCATATTGGTTCGATAGTAGCCCCTCCGAGTAGTTTGGTCGCTTCCTTTGATTGGAGTTGATTTGCAGGATTTCGCCTTCCATCTTATGTGCCTTTCAAGATCACAGTACAGGCTCTTGGTCTGGTCGTACCCAGTACCATTATAGACGAAGGCGCCTCTATTAGTATTCTATCCTCAACTACCTGGCAAGCTTTCGGTTCGCCGCCGCTTGCGCCCGTTACGCAGAATCTGTTGACATTCAACAGAAGAACCAGTCAACCATTGGGGATCCTTCCAAGGTTACCTATTACTTTGGGAGGTAAAACCGTCCACATGGACGTGATGGTCGTTCCAGGCCCCTTGGATTTTAATCTGCTCCTGGGGCGCGATTACACCTATGCCATGGGAGCGCTCGTCTCCCCCCTTTTTCGTGTGGCCTGTTTTCCACATGAAGGACGGATCGTGACCATTGATCAGCTTTCGTTCTTTGGTCCTAATGTGGCGACTAGCCCGCCATCACCCGCTCCTGGTTTTTATCCACCCGTTGTATCTGCCCCACCGTAGGTCAACTATGTGGCTACTTACCCCATTCCTGTGTTCAGTGACGACGCCGTCGTACATAGTGTACTGGAGGCATTGGGTCCTGATTTCCAAGATGCCATTCTCCCACCTAGTGCGGGACTCTCGGAAGCCATGACTTTTTGTTCATTATGATGAAGTCGGTCGGAGCACAGTTCGTTTTCTTGTGTCGAGCTCCTTAAAAAATGAAACAAGCTAGTCGGAGCATGGTTCTTTTCCTGTGTCAAGCTCCTTAAAAAATGAAACAGGGTTGTCAGAGCAGAGTTCCTTGTCTTGTGCCAAGCTCCTTAAACCATGAAACGAGGTGTCCTGAGGATAGTTATTTTAATGTGTCAACCTCATTAAAAAAATGAAACATGTTCCCGTTCAATTCAAGTCTTTGATCCGATATCGCAAAATCCCAGTCGATTCTTTCTCTTGATCTCGTAATTTGAACCTTCACTCCATCTGCTTTTCATATGGACTGACGCTTGGGGGGCATGTACCTTGAATTGAGTCACCATGCTGGGGGCATGCAAATATTTTTTCAAGCATATTTTGTTTCTGTTTCAAGCTTGTGTAAAAATGAAACTGGTTTCAAGCATAGTTTTCTAAAACATTTCAAGCTTTTGTAAAAATGAAACAAACTTCAAGCAAAGTTTCCTGATTTCAAGCTTGTGTAAAAATGAAACCATTCCCATTTTACCTCTTTTGATTGTCATCTTATCAGCCTGTCTTTGCCAGATGAGCATTGGTTTTCTCACCCCCTTGGTTTTCTCACCCATCGTCACTATCCGCTCGGCCGATCTATGCCTTCACTTGGTTGTTTCACCTATTCCTGAGGAACCGTGATGAGTGGTCTTGTTAAATTTTCACCCTCTTGACTTTTAATTGTCTCCGAGAGTTACACCATTATCGGAACTATTTGCTTCCAACTACTTGCTTCCCTTTACACCACTAAGCTCCTCCGTAGTTATCATCTTTCTCACTTCTTTCTGACTCTCTAAACATGAAAATATTATCGAGGCCCTTGTCATTTCGATCTCGTTAAAGTGGATGTGAAACGACATCTACCCAGTATACGTTTACCCCTTTTTCGGGCTGGGATAGATTATTTACGAAAAAGGAATACCCTAGCCTATCGCGACTAGGAGGTTTTCTCAGACATAGTTTTCTACCTTTTCGGATCTGAGGAACTATTTATGAAAAGGGACCATTGGAGTTTACTTTTCTGTTGTCTTTTCAAACTCTCTAAACATGAAAAGACGCCGAGTTCTTCCTTTGTCAGACTCGTTAAACCTAAATGACATCGGAAATTGTCAATCATGACGTTATTCGAGTTTCTCCTTCCTAGGGCTCGTTAAATGTACTAGGATGGATTCGTCCGAAGGACGGATTTATATGACAAGCATATGGTATCCTCTTCAAGCTTGTGTAAAAATAAAGAGGTACTCACCGAAATGGTGGGGGAAAATGGAACCAACATCATTGTCGTGTCGGCAGTATGTCGCTCTTGAACATGGCACTTGTCTGCATTCGTGTCGGGTTGGGGACATCTCATCTCGTTTTCCACTTGCCTCCGTGGGTTTGGGTGATCCCTTTTTACCTCTCATCTTCTCTTTGCCTCGTCACTATGACCTCTGATCTTTTGATGTCAAATACTGCCAAATCCACTGTCGTGCCGCCAATATGTTCAAGAGAAGTTGACCTCTGCACGTATCAACCTTCCTCTGATTCTCATACGATTCACAAAAAAAAAAAAAAACATCATGTTCCTCTGTCTCGTGTCGATGATGTGGGAAACACTATGGCCCACCTTCGACTGCTGTCACCGTCGACTTTAGCTCATTTTCCAGTAGTTGATCTAGAGAATCCCTTCCGGTGCTGGAGCCTACATGCCTGGTCGGTGTTCGTCGCATTTCGACGGAGGTTTTCATTATTGGCCTCCGATCGGGATTCTACTTCGGTGTTCGACACCGCCTACTGACTCGCACGCCGTAGACGTCTCCATATAGTACTCTTGAGAGCCATTAGGATTATTGTGCCTTCCGCGTCCTAACCACTAGCATTGTATATGGTCAGTAATCAAGCGATGTTCTTGCATGTTCGACTTCAAATTACACATATTCAGATGCTTGAACTTAGCTTCGGTGAGTGTGAGATGTTAAGACCCTGGATTGTGTCTGTTGTAATCCAGGCTGTGATATTGTGGATTATTATGATTATTTACATGACTCACTGATTGGATGGCTGCGACCATACCTGAGTCTATTTATCAATCCTCACTGGATGGTTGCGCCCATACCACGCGTATATATCATGTATCTGAGACATCAGTTGTACTTCGCTCCGCAGGTTTCCGATGGCGATGTTTTCAGTCGGCATGTTCTCGTAAAGCATTTCACCCCTCTCTCTCTCTTTCAGGCCTCATGCTTTAGGGGGCATCTGTTACACAGCAATTTGTCACCGTCCCTACAATCCCCATCCCGCATATTGGAGGGCTCATTCCATGACCTGTGAGCAGAGACAAGACTTGAAAATACTTTCATTGCATCCCTCTGAAGAAGAGCTTTCATTTCCCTAAAGACATCTCCCTGCAAAAACCATAAAAATAGCTCTTTTTCCATTGGCGCGGTTCCATAGTTTAGCCCTCACGCCAAGGGGGAAAATCCTCCAAAGAGGGCACGCCAATTTGCGCTCTGTCATAGAGCCGCACCCACGCCAACCATATTAAGAGGTATTTTTTAAAAATAAAAGGCGGAAGTTTCGTCCTAACAAATTCCTGGACTGATATCTATCTTGAGTTGGGAGGTTTGGCTACGGATTTCCATAGAGAGGAAGTGGTTTTCCACCTCTCATGGAAGCTTCCTTGATGATAGGGCCAATCCCATAATTATAGGGATCCCAGCTCCCATTCCTCCTTCTATAAAAGCTTGCTCATCTCCATGGCAAGCTAATCTCCAAGTTCCCAAGAGCTTTCACATCCTTATGCTACAAGAGCCTTCTTGATTCCCTTAAGGCCAAATCCAAGCAAGGAGACTATTGCCAAGTATCCGGAGAGAGAGGCTTGTCCCATCCTTGACAGGCTTTATCGAGACATGTTCTGCTGACGACCCGCCAAAGGAGAATTCGGCGTCGAAGCTTTGGTTGTATTCTTCTTTTTGACTCATTAATGATAAGCGACTATTGGTTATGGTTCCACTCTTGTTCTTGATCATGTTCATGAGTTATGTCCTCTTTGACTGACATATAGTTGTATATACTAGATTTTATGCTTGCGTTTGTGTTGTTTCTTGCATGTGCAGGTGTCCGATCACGAAGATCGTGAGGATTGTGATCTGCCAGGGCAAAGGAACGGGAGCACCACCTCTTCTACAAACGACATCGTTGGATTCCAGGTAGGCCTTCCTCGCAAGTAAGTTTATTTACGATTAGGAACCTACACTGTAGCGTGTTTGATTGTTGCTAGACCCAATCTGGGCTAGTAGGGATCGCCTCTGTCCGCAGAGGGGATTTACCTCCTCAACAATCGTAAAATAAAACTATGGAATGGACTCGTGACTTAGCAAGAAATTTTGCTAACATTGGCTCCACAGGGGATAGATCTCTCCCTGCGAGGCTCTAAGAATTTTTTGTAGTTCCAGTGCCTTTTCATTGGGCTATGGAGTCTTATTCTGAAACACACCAGTAGTTACAGTGAACTTAGGCTACCAACAGCCTTATTAAAATAATTTTTTGAGAAATTACCCATTGAATGGGCCTCCAAACAGTTCTTCTCCATCAAGATGTTGCAACTCAAAAGTATTATTTTGCAGAATGTTTTAGATTCTGAAAGGACCAAGCCACAAAGCCCCAAACTTGGAATGGTTACCTGGATCTTGATGTTGTGCATCCCACTTTAACACTAGATCTCCAATATGAAAATCTTCTTTTTTAGTTCCTTTATCAAAGACTTTATTTACATCTTTTTGATATTTTGTCACCAAATCATATTGTTGTTCTCACTTTTGTTGCACTTCTATGATTTGATAAACTCTCTTGGTCATATAATTTAGTTCAACTTCTTGATCTTGCAGAAATTTATCTACAGGAATGGCTAATTAAACTGGAAAAATAACATCAGTTCCATAAACCATTTGGAAAGGTGATGTATTAATAGACTTTTTTATTGTCACCATGTCTGCCCATAAAGCAAACTTCAGTTTTGAATCCTAGTCCTTTTGGTTTTTGTCCAACAATTTGGTGATGATCCTTACCAAAATTTTGTTTAATGATTCAACTAAACCATTCCCTTGAGGATAGTAAGTTGTATAATGATTGAGTTGAATGCCATAATTTACCAATGGGTGGCTTTAAAATCAGTTGCATTATCTAATACTAACCTTGATGGACATCCAAATCTGGTTATGATTCCCTCTAGAAAATTAATGATAAATTTATGAGTAGCATTCCTAATAGGTATTGCTTCAATCCATTTCATTAAGTAATCAGTTGCAACAAGAATCCAATGATGCTCTCCACTTGAAGGTGGATGAATTTCTTCGATGAAATCTAAGCCCCAATGCTGAAAAGGTGTAAAAACAACTATGGGTTTGTGAGGAAAATACTTCAAATGTTTCTTACCGGTGAAATTTTGACATTTTTCACATGCTCTCTCCTCAGCACCTAAATCAGAAAACAAGCTGGGCCAAAAATAGCCAACTCTCAATATTTTGTATGCAATAGTTATCCAACAGTGATTTCCTCCACAGACACTACTATGCATATTAAAGATAAATTTCTTGGACTCATCTTGGTCAATGCATCTAAAAAAAAATCCTGTAGGATCTTTCCAATATAAACAATTATCTTTAGTGAAGAATTTAACAATTTTCAGCTTCAAAGATCTTACTCTTATTTTATCATAATTTGGAGGAGGTTTAAAATGCTGCAGAAAACAGATGATGTCCTTATACCAGGTGCATTCAAAAATATTTACATCCACTGCCATGATGTCTATAGGTTCATAAATTTTCCCTTCAAAGTTGTCATCCATGAAATTCAAGCCCAAAACTTTACAATTTTCTTCAACTAGTAGGTTGGCTAATCCTTGACCTTCGATTAGTTTAGTAGGCTTTATCTCTAAATCAAACTCAAGAACTATAGTCACTCGCTTCTTTTTCCATCAATATCAGGATGAACTAATATCTCTCTAACAACAGGTGAAGGTACATAAGCAATAACTTGAGAATGCATGATATAAACTCTAAAAGATTTTAGAGCTTTCACTAATGCATAGACATGATTTTCCAACATTTCATACTTCAATTCTGCATCTCTAAGTGCTCTGCTAAAAAATTCTATGGGAGCTTCCTTATTTTATGTATCTTTTTCTAACAAAAAAACAACAATAGTATATTGTGAGGAAAATGAGAATATCAAGAAAGGCTTTGAGTATTTAGGGCTTACCAGCTAAGGTGATAGATTTTTTTATCAGCTCAAATGAATTTCTAGATTCAATGGTCCACTTGATTTCTTTGTCATTCTTCAACATGCAAGTAATATACTTCACCACTTCAGAAAAATTTGGAATGAACCTTCTTAAGAAATTTA
Source organism: Pinus albicaulis (assembly GCA_034641835.2). Lineage (NCBI taxonomy): Eukaryota > Viridiplantae > Streptophyta > Pinopsida > Pinales > Pinaceae > Pinus > Pinus albicaulis. Next base: position 1,052,411,883 of record CM076582.1, on the reverse strand, counting down.
TTTTACGAAGGAAAGATTGAACCTCTTTCTTGGATCTTGTAAGTGTTAAATTTTTCTGAAGTGGTGAAGCATATTACTTGCATGTTGAAGAAGGAGAATTGAAATTACTCTCTTAGAACCAATTTTCACTCCATATTTAGAAACTATGTGATCCAACATCTTACCTTCCTTGAGAGAAAAATGAGACTTCTTTGGATTCAATGATATACCATATTTTATGCATTTAACAAATATTCGTCTCAAGTGTTGAAGGTGTTCTTGATCTGAAGTTGAATAAACAGTAATATCATCTAAATAAATGACCAATTTTTTTTTATTTTATCCAATGAATGCAAAGTCGATAGCACACTGAAAAGTAGCTTTGGCATTCATAAGCCCAAATGGCACCTTTGCATACATTAATGTTTCCCAAGGAGTAGTGAATGTTATCTTCTCTCGGTCTTCTGGCCAAACTAAAACTTAATTGTACCCGGAGAAGCCATCTAACATGGAAATTTTGTCTAAACCGGTTACCTTTTGAAGAATATGCTCCATATTTGGCAAAGGATAGTTATATTTCTTGGAGCACTTGTTAAGAATTTTGAAATCTACAGATAATCTGACTTCACCACTCTTATTTCTTACCAGAACTAGATTAGCAACCCAATTTGAACATATCAATGGAATGATGATTTTGGCATCCAAAATTTTCTTAACTTCCTTCTCCATGACTGGTAACAATAGTGGATTGATTTGGCTTAACTTCTGCCTGAATGGATTAGTACCATATTTCAATGGTATCCTATGCTCAATGATAGTTTTATCATATGTCTTAAGATCTTCATATCTGCGGGAAAAAATTCAACAAATTCACAAAATAGCTTGTGGTATTCAACCTTAATTTTTTCTGATAAAACTTTTGACAACTTCACATACCTTGGTTCTTTTTCTGTGCCCAAATTGAAATCTTCCAATTATGTTTCTGTTTCAGCCAACAGTGGTTTAAATGAGACATAATTTTGATCAAATAGCTTCTCAAGTGGGATTAACCCCTTGCGAATATGATTGGTATGCATTTGAATGATAGGCTGATGAACAATCTATTTTTGTAGATTTTTGATGTCTTGCAAATCAACATCATTCTTCATGATATCTTCATCTTGATCAATTTTAAGGACAACAAACTCTTCAGAAGCTTCAATGAATCTTCTATTCTTCTTATCATCTTCAAACACTTTCCAATGCTTCACATTATCAGGGATGCTAGGTCTGAACCTAACTTCCACTTCATATTTCTGTTTCATAGGTATTATAATCTTGAATAATCTTGATGAAATAGAAAGTGAGTCAGCCAAAATATTACTTTCTCTTGGAACAAAAGAAATGTTAAAAGCCAAGAATCAGTCTTCTATAATGCTCCATATTGCATTCTGGTAATCTCTGAGTCTAGGATGCTTAGTTTGATAAACATTTCTAATTTGCTGAATGATAAGTTCAGCATCTCAAAAACAAAAATTTATGAAATATTCATTCCCTTCATTGTTATTAAACCAATTATCAGAGCTTCATACTCAACCATGTTGTTTGTTTCTTCAAATTCAAGTTTGAAAGAAAAAGTAGAGCTTTCTTTCAAAGGAGAAATGAGAACTATTCATGCACCGTCTCCTTCTTTAGAACATGCACCATCAAAGTACATTTGCCATGGTTGAGAACCTTCATGACTAATATATTTTTCACCTGGATTCAAAATCTGAAATTTTTTTGCAGATAGGAAAACATTATCCATGTGTAAGATGCTTGAACTAACATCAATAGTTCTATTATAAATTGGATTATTAGTGGGGTCTTTGTTGTCATTAGTGATATATTTTAGTTGAGCTTCTCTATAAAGTCTTCTTTTCTCTCCTCCAAAAACAAGGATAATAACATAAGTGAGATCCATTTGCAATGTTCCTCCCAACCTTCTAATCCATGACCTAGAAAGTAACATGCCAAATCTAGGAGGAATTTCAACTACAATGATATCCATCAACATTCCTCTCATGGGTAACTGAAAAACGCTAACTGCAAGGTCTTTTATGACACCAAGGCATTGAATTTTTAGGGAATCAAAGGAGTAGAGATCTTGATACTCTCTAGTTACCTCAAGACCTAGTTCATCCATGACTACCTTGGGCATTAAATTATGTGAGGCTCCGGAGTCCATTAGGAAATTATGCAAGATATTTTCATGAATATTCATAGATAGATAGAAAGGAGGGGTAGATTCATATTTTTCTTCTACCAATAGACCTAAGATAACAGTGGGCTTGTCATCTTGAAGGTTAAAAAAATCATAAGCTACTTTGGTAGGTGGGGGTTGAAGAGCTTTTATAAATGTCTTTTTGAAACCATCATTTTTCATAAGCTCTATAGGAGGAACAAGAATCTTTATATTTTGAATTTCATTCTCAAAATATAAAATAGGGGGCATTTTGTGAGCAATTTTCACCTCAAGTGAAGGATTATTGACAGCTACCAGAATTTCCAGTAATTTCTGTTTTTCAACTTGTTTTTCAGGTGGAATTTTTTCTGCATCCTTATTCTTGTTAGGTTGTGCAATAGGATGTGGATTATCATCAATCATCTTTGATCTGATATTATATCTGCTTTTATGATCATCTGCAATCATGGAATGACCAGGAACTACTTCAGTATTTTGAGTATATGACATGAAATCTTCATACTTTGCTTGTGTAAGATGAATCAACCCTTCTTTGTCTCTCAGAAAATTTATATCAGTAGCATTTTCCAATCTTCCAACTTCCTCTTCATCTTCAAATATAACATTCTGTAAAGGAGGCTAAACTTTTTTATCATCAACCTCTCTCCTTTCTCGCTGCAAAATTTGAGGAAAATTATGTCTTCTAAATTGTTTCCTATTAGGCAGATCAAATGAAACATTTCTAGTAGTAGTTGGTCTTGCTTCCATCTTGAGCTTGGACATTTCAGTAGTCAATGACTTGACCATCTTGTTCATCTCATCTAACTTAGGATCAATGTCTGAAGTTCCGAAAGTAGAAAATTCTTCTTTTTCCTTTCTTTTTTCTCTGTCAATCCCTCCTCTTAGCCTATTAGATGCTAATACATTAGATTCTACTACCAATGCATTGTCTTGCGTTTGTGTTAGTGTTTCAGATATTCTTTCTCTCAATAATAAACAAAAATCAGGATCGAAGGCACCGACATAAGTGATTTTAGCTGAAGCTTCAGTAGGCTTGATTTCAGTAGGAATTTTTCTATACATCTTATTGAATCTCTTGGAAAAATCAGAAATTGATTCTCCTATTTTTCCTTTTATTGCACCAAATTCAGTGATATAATACATAAAATATTTCTTATCACCCCATTTCCTTAAAAACGTATCATCTAGGGTTTTAATTCTAGTGATTCTACCAGTTGTCAAAGATCTGAACCATTTTCTTACATCACCCTCAAGTCTCTGAACAAAGACTCTCATCCAAACATCTTCATTCTCGATATTGAGATTGTCAGCATAAGCATACAAATCAACAAGGTGTTCTTCAGTTGTTACCTCTCCCTCACCACTAAATTTAGGCATGTACCTGAGATAATCTCTTGTAGTTAATGCATTCATAGGTTGAGGTAAAACCAAAGGAGCATACCTAGAAACAACAATTTCATCCATTCGGTTAGGGGGTGGGTTTGGACCTACCATGGTGTGAGTTGTTGAGATTTTTGGAATACAAATAAGTGGATTGTGAACAACAGAAGATGACGCACCAACTTGTGATGTAGGTACTGCTTTTTTATTGGAAAACAAGGGAGGTGCAGGATTTTCGGAAAAATCAGGGGATAAAGTTCATAGGACTTCTTTAGGAACAACCTTTGAGAAAACAATAGTAGAAGAAGAAAACTTTTTTTGACCCTTTTTCTTAATTAGCTTTTCCAGGTCAAAAACTGGGATTATCAAAGTGGAAGATGGGTTAGCCCTGGTTCTAGTCCTTCTAGGAGCCAGAACTTCTCAATGGAGTCGCCAGGTGTAAAGCAGTCTAAAAAGGTGGCTAGAACTGTACACCTCAGAACCAGACTTATAACTTTGTCACTCACCCAGAGATAAACTTCAGTTCGCCTCCTCGGTAACGATGCCAAAGGTGTTAGCATAAGAAGTCACTCCTTGACTGCTTAAGCAGTAAGCCTTACACATCACAGTTCATTTCAAATTTTAAATGGGTTTTTTAAGTGGTAGGATGGCTTTCTCAAATAATTTGAAATCATTTTATATTCTTTAGGACATTCATGCATTTGGAAAGTTGTATAAAGTATAAATTGTGTGGTTAAAAGGTAGTATAGGGAGGAGAATACACAAATGGAAGAAATATGAATAGCAGGCACCTATTTCAGGAAATATTCCTATCCTAAATCAGTCACACAACTATGATTATGGCCTTTAACACAAACTTTGTTTATGTTAAGCAAACAAAACTAGAAAATAGATTGCATATATAAAGTATTCCACAAATCCTTTATGAAACCTTCACTGACAGGTTTTATTACAAACATATAACTTGCAAAAAACTGAAAGTAGATAATTTATTGTTAAATCCTTTAACAACTTCTCACTTACACTTCACTAGTTGCTGCAATTTATATTTTAGAAGAAATTAACAAAGAAAAGATACAAGCCACACATTAGATGTTCTTTGAATCACAAAATCCTCCAGCATGAAGAAAAAATGTTTTTTCTATTATTTTCAGTCTTGAGATAGACTAACATCCAACCTGGTTATAGTATTTACAAGTGTTATATATAGCAAGAGAGGCAGCAACTCCATCTCTTCTAAAAAGAAGGAAAACATTAAAAAAATACATTACATCCTCATCTCCTCGAAATCTAACAGAAAGGACAAATGGAGAAAGAAGAATAGAAGAATTTGGGGTTGGAATGTTGAGTGTGCTGTCATGCGTCCTTTTTTCTGGTGAATTGTCTCCTTGTGTCTTGAATAGCCATGTAGCCACATTTAATAAGACCTCCAAAAGCCTCATAACTACCTCTCACCATCACTTGTATTATCCCTTTAGTTATGGGTTCTTATCCATCCTTAACTGGCTCAGAAAAACTTGTTGATAGGTGTCAAAATTCAGTTCTAACAGGTGTTGCCAGAAATTCTTGAAAAACTTGTAACTGCCTCAGAAATCTTGCCTATGCTTTCAAAAGCGTGTTGATACTGGCCACATGTCGGGATGAGAGTGAAGGGGAGTGAAGTGAATCACGATAATGGAAAGTAAGTGAAAGGCATGGGAATGGAAAAATAAGTAGGAGAAGCAGAATTTCAATGCGATATATCTCAATCGCAAGAAAGATGGGTTATAAAAAATCAAGGATCGAAGCTTATCACAAATTGGGTATTGGAGGATTATCGCATTTCACAATCAGAGTATTATTGCATTTCACAATCAGAGGGGGCAACATGGATGGTTAACAACAAGATTTACGATATGTGATAAGCGAAGTGACATGGCAGGGAAATGGGTCCTAGTGTTATCGTAATTGGGGTTTTTTTAGAAGCGACAACAGATGGTAACAAAGGAATTTCGGAATGGTGATTGCAAAAACATTTAAGGTGGGTCCACAAAGCAATACGATAGTGCCATATGACGTGATGGTAGGCGGGTCCTACCAATCGCATCGGGTTTTCTTTTTAGGAGCGGGCAACATAAAGCGGTAAAAAAGTGGTGAAATTGCAATGTGATATATCGCATCGTGGTATCGCAATCGCAGGATGGAGTAGGAAACAAAGAATTATTTATAGCGAGGTTGCACTGCGATCTGCGATAAGTGACTACGATGCGATCTATGATTGTGATAAGTGACTGAAAGAATAGAGGTCAGACTTTGAATTTTTTTTTTGAATTTTAATCCTAAAATAAAACTATGGAATGGACTCATGACTTAGCAAGAAATTGTGTTAATAGATCCGAATGGAACTTGTGCATAAATAACTATATATATATATATATATATATATATATATATATGAATCTGGATTATATTAGAAATAAATACATGTATTATATTTTTCCCTCATTTAAGAATATGGATTACAGATTGCACTCAATCGCCAGAACAAACAAAAAATATTATGTAGGTAACCATTAAAATAATAAAACTTCAGAGTTTATTTTAATTTTGAGCCTAAACCATTATGAATTCAATAGTAAAAGCAACCTTATACAACTTCAAGATCTCATTTCAAACTTTGAGCCTAAGTCCATACGAATAAAAAAATAAAATAAAAAATAATTTTTTTATGGTGAGCATATCGGCATTTCTAACTAGAAAGGAGATGTCATGCTAAGCAGAATGCTCAAGGAGCCAACCTGGAATAGTTACAATGGAGAACCTCCCGTTGTAAAGACATCATGACCAGTAGGCATACGATCAAATGGGGTTAGGATTTGGGTGAGATACCTTAAACATCAGAGTGCACAAATTTCAGAACAAGATTATATTTGTACAGTAAACCCAAGAAAAATTTAAATATTTAGGAGAAGTTAAATTTAACTAGAGGGGTAAGTAATATACTGAATGTAGGTCAGGTTGAAATAATGACTAGAATACATGTTAGAAGGGAAACGCAAGTGGAAACCATCGCCCTAAATTTTTCCATGAAAGGAAATAATTCTTACTATATAAGGAAAAAATTAAGAATGATAGTTAGAAGAAAAATATATAAATAAAACATGTAAATTTGGTGTAATAGTACCTCACCTTCGCACAGAGGAGCAGTCAAAATGTAAGTGAGCTCTTTAAACCAGCGACTAAGAACTCAACAGTGGGAGTCAAAAAAAATAAGTCACATTGTTGTCAAAACCGCACTCATACCTGGGTCTAAGGGATAAAACCCTCAACACTTATCCGAATTGCGGACGAGTTCTTTTTTCCTCAAGAACCAGGGGCGGCGTCCAAATCACAGAGAAAAAAAAATTACCTAGAAGTAATTGGAACAGGCGAACACTGGAAGGAAGCCCTGAACTTGTTGTTCATCGAAGTTGAGGATTATGATAAAGAGAAAAAAACTATCTAAAACTTTAAAAAAAAAAATGAAATTACGAAGAAATTACCTTAGATATTTTTAAAATCAAGAAATCGAACTAGAAACCTACAGTAAGAGAAACTCTTGGAAGGGAATAAGATGTGATTACATTTAATGGAATTCCCTACCCCTGATAAAATACACTATCAGGGTCATTCTGGACTGATACTAAAAAGGAGGGAAGCAAAAATGATTCACATAATATAAGAAAAAGAAAAAAAAAGGAACTAATAGTCATACCTGAGATGACCAACGTAGATAAATACTAGAGGCAAGGAATGTGGTCTAGTGAGTGTTACAATTGGAAAAGAAGACTTTCTTCCACTAACCTTTGATACGAAGGAGAGGAAACCCTCAGTTTCAGCGTCACACAATATAGCACCATAGAAGAAACAAAATGGAAAAGTGAGAATCCAGAAGGGGAAAGTAAGGTCTAGGGTTTTGTTAGATGAAATTCCCACCCTTGGATTGAGTGCATGAGATCGCTATCATCGTTTGGTTAACCATGCCTAATTTTCCATGTGATTCACATGAATGGCAGGATAGTAAGCAGTGGAGGATCGGATCGCCAGATGTAAAGGTAAATTAATGTGAGTGTTCTAGTTCATCAAAGCTTAATGAAAAGGATTATTCTGTATTAAGCCTTAACCATTTTTGAATGGGTTATTTATTTCTAGTCAAATCTCGAGTTAAAGGTATTCACCATGCGTATGGGAAATAAATTAAGGTCCCACTAGGTGGAGACACATGTGGTAAGTATAATGTAAACAAAAGGTATCATGCATCCTATTATTCTAGGCATATTAAATATACACACATATAAATATACAATCGGATATGTCCTTAATAATTGATGATAATAAATAGTTCAAATCATCAAATAAAATGACGAATAGTGAAGCATGAATTGTAATCTTTCCAAATGGGAACCAATTAAATATTTTTCAAAAATCTAGATTAAAGTCATATTAGCGAACTTGCATCTCAAATAACATACATCACAACAGTAGCTGTAGCGCAGAAAAGGTTAAAAAATCGCGTTGAATAACACGAGGTCGAGTCAGCGACCAGACCGGACGACATGCCAGAAGCGTGCGGGACCCACCGCAGCGGCGGTCGTCAGATTCGCATTCCCAAAAGGGAATGGAGGGACGAGAGGACGCGTTTACCGTGAACCGGCGGTGACGGAGTAACGGCGGCGATGGCAGGCGTGTCCCCCGCGCCGCGAAGGAGAAAATAGCGTGACGGCAAATGTCGAATTTTGAGTGGCGGTAAGAACGATGAGAACGCGCTCTCATTGGCTGAGCGAACAATCGCATTCGAAAAGCCAACAAAGGGAACGCTTTCAGCATAAACATACATAGAAACTAGGGTATGTGACAATAAGTGTGAAGCCGAGTCCACATGTTCCAGTGGCCCCCAACTAACTTCTCTAAACCAAATCACTACGGAAAGTTGAATATGAAAACGAGTATATGGTGTGACAAAACCCCATGTGACTACCCATGATAATGCATATGCACATAAAGGGCCAATACGTGCGATGTACCAGAGGATGGATCCGTACATGGTTAAATATTTCTTATAAAGTAGAACTAGAATGTAAACTTTTGATTAATGATGAAACACACCAATGTTATATATTATATTTTTTATAATAAAATGATGTGGCATATTAACTGGTTGCAATACCACCTATCAAATAGTTAGCCAGAAGCATATAGAACCTTTGAGAAGATGTAATGATGATCCCATTATTGAAAAACGACAATGTTGGATATGGTAGAGTATAGATTAGATAAATATAGACCATTGGTTTGAGAGTTTCCCATGAAAAAAAATAACCACTTGAATTTCAAGAACAAAGGTAATAAATAAATAAATTAATTAATTAATTATATATATATATATATATAAAAAAGGAATCAAGCTATATTAAAATCACTCGCATGAGAGATCAACCTCAAAATATCGAATTAAAATCAAATGAACTAATGAAATGTATGGAGGAAATAAAGAAATACATGGTAGAAAGTGAAGAGTGTTAAGAAATAGGTTCGACATGAATTATTAAGTCACCAAGGAAGCTTGACTATCAAAATGTATTTATACTATCAAACTTTATTCATTAGAAAAGAAAACACTACGAAATCAAAGGGGAAAACTCTTCTACTTCTCACTTGAAGATACATATAAGTTAAGGTGAAATGACACGCATGAAGAATACTAGTAATAACTAAACATAAGAGTAGAAAAAAAAAATAGTGTGGAATATAGGTATCTTACACTTTCCTTTTATGTATCTAAATAGAAATGGAGCTGGCTATTTCATTTTGAAATAGTTTTTATGATTTTATTTATTTATTTTCAACATTGTGCTTTTCCAAATTGATATAAATATTTTGTGCTGAAAATTTATGCCTTTGAAATATATAAAAAAATTGTGAGAGATGTGTTGAATCCTAAAAGTTGAGATTTTTGTACCCTTGATGGTTCACAACTAACTCTAGCTCATTTTCTTAATGCTTCACATTGATCATTTTTACATATAATCTATTTTCATAACTAAATTTGATTGATTTGAACCCTATAAAAATAAATAGAAATTTTCTACTACTCATGAATTCGAACAAAAAAGAAGAGATTACAAATTTCCTCTGCAATTTCACGGAATGTAAATCACAATTTAAAAACACATGCAATGACATGTAGTCATCAAAACCATAAGAACACAATGATTTTACAAGGCAACCCAACTAGGAAAAACCCCTCTGCTTCTTTTCATTAATTAAATGAGAATGAGAAACTATCAAAATGACTGCATTCCACTATGAAGCACACTTTGCACTGTAAACTTGTTCTCCTACTGACTGTCATGTTCTGGCCAAAACTTAGCCAATTCAAGCCCCCCATTTTCCTCCTATTTCCTTGCACAATTCAAGAGAAATTGAGCTCATAAATAATAGTGGAATTCTCTATTTCCTTATGCAATTCCCAAGAAATTTATCACCTCCTTAATTCCCAAGCCTCTACACTCAACTACCATACAATTGATAATTAAAAAGTTCCTTTTTCTCCACTCCAACTAGGAAATTCAAATTCATGCATGCATGTGCTAGTTTTAGCTTACTAACTAGTTTAGTTTAGATATTAGCGAGTTAATAATTTTTCTACCACTCAAATGAACTTAAAATAACTCAACTAATTACTTAAGCTCAGTTAACTGAGTTCAACTCAAAATAACTAAGCTATATTGCTAAATTTTAGCAATCACTACATGTGAAACTCTAATCCAATTTTATAACTTGAATTTACTGACTTAACCAGTAGACAAGACCAAGTCACTCTAGATAACTACAATCCAATTCATCTTGCTAATGTGGAAAATATAATTACTCAATTTAACTAAGGCATAAGTGAAATTGAACCTTTCTTGCTACCGTTTCTAACACTCCTTCTTAGCAAGAAATGTATTTCTCACAACCCCTATCCCGCACCTATGGAATTAAAATTTCTCTCTTGATCATTCATTTGTCAAGATATCTGCATTTTAATCCTCAATTAGTATATATTGTAGCATCATAATCATCCTCTGCACACAATCCTGCCAATGATGGTACCTGATATCAATGTGCTTTAACTAATCATGAAATATAGGATTTTCAGAGAGTTCAATACAACTTTGATTACCACAATAAATCATTATCGGATCCATATCCTGGTTGAAAAGACCGAAAGGTATTTTCCTCATCCATATGGCCTCACATGTTGTTTGAATTTACCATGTATTCAACCTCTATTGAGTTGAGTGTCACAGACCTCTTTTTCCCGCTATACGAGGCAATAGCTACAGACTCAACACTAAAGATAAAAACTATAGTACTTTTCCTATCTGATGGACTCCCTACCCATTCTACATCAATGAAGCCTTGGATATTCACTCCCTCTGTCCTCATGTACCATAACCCATACTTAGTTATGCCTCTCAGGTATCTTAACACATCCTTTGCAACCTTCCAATAAAACTTCATAGGCTTCACCATGGCTTGACTCAATTTATTAATTTCATACCATATTCTAGGCCTTTATTCAAATTATACATCAAGGATCCCATAAGAGGTATGTAGAGGGTATCATTTACTTCCTCTTCAGAAGAGGCTTCCTCCTTCCTCTACACTGTCGCTAGAGGAGTGTACATAGGCTTGCAGTTCTCCATGTGAAATATCTATAGTATTTGAGAGGAATAAATCCCATGACCCACAAACAACTCACCATCACCCTTCCATACTTCCAACCCATGTAAGTAATGCATCAATCCCATGTAATTCATCTCAAATTCTCTTGCAAGGTCCTCCTTGCAAGAGGGATAAACTTCTCATCCCCTATAAGTATAAAGTCATCAATGTATAATACCAAGATAAGAAACTTTCCATCTACCATAATTTGATAGATATTGGAATCTTCTTCACTTTTTTTGAAGCCCAGTCCATTGAGATATGTGTTAATCTATGTGTACTATGTTTGGGGTGCCTATTTGAGACCATACAAGGCTATCCTGAGTCGACACATGTGTCTCCATATCATAAGTCTCAAATCCCTCTGTATGCTCTATGTAAATTTCTTTCTCAACAACACCATTGAGGAAGGTTGTCTTCACATACATCTAGTGGATATTCCACCCCATCCATGTATCTAATGATAAAATGGCTTTGATCGAGTAATATATTTCCACTGGGGAAAATGTTTCCTCATAGCCCACCCCCTCTACTTGAGAGAATCCTTTAGCCACAAATTTGGTCTTTTACTTCTTTATAGTCCCATAAGCTATGTGCTTCACTTTAAAAATACATAAGGAAATAGCCATTGACTTGTCCTCTGGTGTGTACACCACCTCCCATAAATTGTTCATCATCATGGAGTCATACTCCTCCACCATGGAATCAACTAACATTGGTTGAGACACTTCTTCCTCAAATGAATAAGGCTCTAACTCAATCAGTTCTGTCGTGAGAGCCATACATGCAGTGTATATATCTATTGATCTCCTCTACTTGTGAAAATATGTAGGATTTCCCACATGATCATGTGCATCATGTACCAATCTGTCAGCTTCTCTTGTGTTCATGGGAATTTTTTGGTGGAGTGGGTGTCTCTACTAGGCCTCCTTTCTTCTCTCCCACTTATGTCTGCTCCAAAACATCCTAAAGCTTTGTTTGAGGTTCTTCCTTTGGAGCTATAAGCTCCTCCTCTAGCAATATACTCAACTCTCACTCTAGAGAGCATATCATAGCCTTCTCCTAATAAAATTTGACATTTATTCTCACTATTGTCACCGTGAGTGATGAAAATACACCCTATAGTTATGTGGGGTATTTGTGTATCCTATGAAGACTCCCATATTAGTTGTAGGATCTGATTTCTTCCTGATATCCTTGGAGTAGCTCCAAAAATTAAAAAATAAGATACATCTGGATTTATCCCAGAGAAAGCATGTTTGGGTGTGATCATACCAAGTATTTTATGAGTGATCCTATTTGAAAATAAACTGTGGTGTTGCATGATTATTCCTATAGATGTAATGTATTCCCTTGATCACGCAATATGGCTCTTGCTTCTCCCACTATGCTTATGTTTTTCCATTCAGCCACCCCATTTTGCTATGGGCTATCGGGTGCTATCAGTTCTCTTCTAATACCCTCTTTGGCACAAAAATCGTTGAAGGTGTTAGAAACAAATTATTGTCCATTGTCGCCTCTTATGGATTTCAAATTATAACCAGTCCCTTTTTTAACAAATTCTTTGAAATTCAACAAATTTGTAAAACACCTGATCTTTTTACCTCATGAATAAAATCCAAAATTTTCTAGAAAATTCATAAACAAAAATTACATAATACCTATGTTTTGTTGTAGAGGTTGTAGAAAAGGTTCCACATACATCAGGGTGGACTCGCTGAATGATCTCTCTCGCTCTACTATCTCGTCCCTAGAAGGTGGATTTAACATATTTCGTCGATGTTCATCCCTTGTAAACATCACACTAGTCAAGGGTACATTTTTGGAGGTATATGGTAATATGTTGCATGATTTTTAAGTCCCCATGGTGTAAGTGTCTCACGTTCCTATGCCAGAGTTCTCCAAAATCTCAACTCTACACATTTTCTGCCTTGCTACCTAGTGTAGCGCAATATTCCACCTCAATATTGTATATATTTTCCACTCCAACTCCATAATGTTTCACTTTCCTGATAGCTACATGTCTTGGAAAACGATTTCCCCTTACTGAAAAAAAAAACATCATAGCCTTTATCCTCCATTATAGATATATAGATCAAGTTATTCTTCATCCCAAGTATATACATAACATATTTCAGATGAATATGGGATCATGACTCCCTCTTAAAGGTTACAACTCCAATTCATTTGGTACTGTACATCCCATCATCCCCAAGTTCTATGTGCACCTAGAGATCCTTCTCCTCTAGGATATTAAATAATTATTTGCATCTTGTAATATGGAATGAGGAACTAGAATATAGCCACCACACACTCCCCATTATTATGTTTCCCATGCATGCAATTATAGTGAATACTAATTCAAATTGTTAGGCAAGTTCTTCACCTCATGCTCCTCCCAAAGGCTTCTTGTTAGATTTATTGTGTAGACACTTTGCTGCATACTACCCACATTCATGACAATAAAAACATTTTATCTTGTTGAGGAGGCTTCTTCTTCCCATTGTTCCGGTTGGAATCTGGATTGCCTTGGACCTTCTTTCCCATATCTTTATTTCCCTTTCCAAAAAAAGAAAAAACTACTTGTAACACACACCTCCCCTAACCTATAGTCACTTTCACCAGCTTACCTGGGGTAAACACGAGATGAAGGTTAGTTATGACTAGACTCAGCCTTCTAGGCGACCTTAAGGAAATGGAGTCAAAAAACAAACTTAATAACCTCCCTTAGGTGCCACAGGACCCTCCAAGAGAAACCCAACCCCTCCAGGTGTCCAACCCATGAGCTAACCTAACTTATCCCTAAGTTTTATCCCTAGTCTCTCCCTTTCCAAGGGATCAATATGACTGTAACCTCTCAGTCACATGCATAAGCCTCCATCAGTGTGACTGTAGAATTTTTCACTTAGTGTTGTGCTAGCAATAGTGACTATGTATTTTAAGGCTAGATTCCAAGAGTAGGGCTAGACCTCTGCCCATAAATCCCTACAACTTTTAGTATTCATAAATTACACAAGGATAATGCTTGCAAACAATAAAATGACACCAAGACTAGGCCTGACCATCCCCAACTGGGACTAAAATTCTCTCAAACACTTGGCAAAAATGCAATCTACAGGTCATGAATACAACACTGAGCATAAGGGACTTGAAATTCATATGAAACTTATCAAGAAGGATACCCACCCTCTCCCATTAGTTGTCTTAACCTTAATTAGGTCTTGCATCCATTATTCCTTCAGTTACAATTAAAAACATGAAATGAACCATGACTAGTACCAGGCACATAAAAATTCTTATAAATAGCATATAACCACAAAAATAGCCATAATATAACAACCACTAAAGCCACATAAATACAAATAACAAAGCAAGAGAACTTAGATTTCTTTAAACATAGTCAAGAGTGAACCAAGTTTATGACTTCCACATACCACCTGACCATTGACATGTTTTAACCAAACATTTCTTTCAGCTTGTCACCCATGCACCATATTCCAATCATGAATGCAAGATATCATGGATAAACGAATCCAAAAAAAACCAACGGAATCTAGAGGTTAAATCACCTTCACCCTCACCATACCGCGATCTCACCTAAGAAAGCACCAATATCATAAATACGAACCAAGCTTGGAATGCCTCTAGATCTCATCACTATCCTTGAGGAATTTTCTATATTCTTTTCTCTAGACTTTACTTCAATCCACATTGGATCACTAGGCCCTTACCAAGACACCACCCTTAGGCTTTACTGTGTATCCCGCCAAAAATAGTCAAGGGATTCCTAGGCCTTTTGGAATGAACCTGAGACCACCTCCACCTCAGATTCTAAAATCATCCGGTAATTCCAAATTGGAAAACTGAGAAAAATACCATCACACCATGGCTATCTGGAAAAAGGAAACGCAAGGCTGAAAACCATTAACAAAACCATTCCACCTACAACAAAAGAACCAAATATGAACATGCACATACCATGCATGTCAAAAAAAACTAGGAAATCATACATGCAATCTGTTACCTCAAAGTATCCCTATTAAAGTTACTTGATCCTCCTCTTCCTTACTTGATATTTTCTTCCCTTATCTTTCTTTGTTCTTAGTTTTCTTATTTTTCCTTCCTTTGCTTGCCTGATCTCTTTCTCATATTGGTGCTCTTCTCCTCTCTGAGTGTAATTTTGAAAATGAACTAGCGAACAGCTACCAACTGATGCTTTGAGGTATTTTTATCATTCATGCCACTAATTTCTTCAATCTTCCACTATTATCATTCAATTTCCTCCTCACATGAAACCTATGACATTTCACCTTCCTTTTCTTCTAATTTCCTTTATTTTCATAAATAAATGTGCCAAAAATACATTTCTTTCCTCTTTAATTCTTTATCCATTTCCTTTTTCAATTTACCTTTAGCCATAAGAACATCCAGTGATGTCCACTAGGCTATATTTTCCCAACATTCAACTTCGAATAAGTGTCCCTTAACCGTAGTCTTTTTTTTTCCTTTATTAACTTTTATTACATGAAATTTTAACCCGGGTCTGTTACAGAACCCTCCCCCTTGGGGAACACCATCCTCCATATTAAATCACACCTATACCTCAGCAAAACCGTTGAAAATAAAACATATTTCCCATGGAGCTTTATAACTTAGATTGATGGAGTATTTACAATGAAGCACCTGCTCAAAAGTAAAAACCATCATGACAACATGAAAATATAACAACCATACTGCTTATTGGAGCTTTATAACTTACCTCATGTCGGTATTTACAATATAATCCATACGTAAATATGTAGAAATACCAAAAATTATTTTCCCAACCGAAAAAAAATGAAGGATACATAGCCTGCATCTGATAAGCCATCTTCCATGTATCTTCTTCGAGCCCAAAATGCTTCCACTACACTTTAACTTGCTCCGTGACTCTATTCCTGAGCATGAGTTGTTTCTAGTACAATATGCATTGAGGTTTCGACTAGAATTATCCTTCTTGTTTCATCTCTAGTACAGACCAATCAATAACATGATCAACATCCTTTATTTACCTTTCAATAAATAAAACATGAAAAAAATCATGGATTGTCACTATTGGAGGAAATTCAAGTCGATAGACCACTGGTCCAGTCCTCTCAAGGATCTAAAAAAGCCCGAAATACCATGGTGCCAACATGGCACATGATCCAATCCTCAAAGATCTCTTCTTGGGATTGATGTGCAAATTCACGTGCTACCCAACCTGAAACTCCTTAGATGTCCTGTATTGGTCTAAATAACTTTTCTGTCAATCTTGTGTTTCCTTTAGATTCTTATTTATAAACTGCATTTCTTGTTCCATGTATGCCAACATGTGCCACCTAATAAGTAGCATGTTCACTGGATCACTCCAACGAATGGGAGTATTAATACTCTTCCCATACAGTACCTCGAAAGGACTCATCCTCAATGACTCCAGATAACCATTTTTGTATGCAAACTCAACCAATGCATTAGGGGAATTTGGAGGTCTAAAATGCGCCTCCTAAGGAAATTATAAAATAATAGTGAAAATAATATTAGATTACATCATCAAATTTTAGAGGGAAAAAAGAAAAAGCTACCTTTTCAACTTGTATTTTCAACTTATATCTTTATGGCTTTACTCAAATTTCGAGCGGGAATGCTCATTGGATGCAGGATTTGATTCCTCTTCCAAGGAGTACCCATGTTGCATACTTTTGACGGACCCTGCTACATGAAAAATGATAAAAATGTGATTGCAATCACATTTTTTCATGTATTTCATATTTTGCGTGTAGCAGGGTCCATCGAAAGTATGCAACATGGGTAATCCTGGGATGAGGAATTAAATTTTTCATCCAATGAGAAATATCACTCGAAATGTGAGTAAAACCTTAAGTAGATAAGTTGAAAAAGTGGTTTTTATTATTTTATTATTTTCTAATATTTTTACTTTTTTACCCCAAAATTGATGAATCATCCTCCATGGTGCACATGATAATCTTGAATCCTATTGGTTCTTATAAAGTTGATTTTGGTTGTACATTTTTCTTAGGGGGCCCACTTTATACCTGAAAAGTTCTCTTGTGGAAGGTACTCTTCCCATTTTCTCTGCTAGTGCATCACATACATCCTCATCATGTCCTCTAAGATCCTGTTGACCCTCTCTATCTGTATATATATCTATGGATGATAAGTAGCATTGAAGTCAAAATCTATCCCCAAATGTGCAAACAACTCCTTCCAAAAATTGGAAGTGAACTTGGCATCCCTGTCTAACATAATCTTCTTCGCAACACCATGTAATTTCACAATAGTCCTAATGAAGACTTGTACCACCTTACTAGTTGAATATGTAGTCTTCACTAGAATGAACTGAGCTACCTTTCTCAACATTTCGACTGCAACAATGATAGAATCATGTTGCCTCACTATCCTTGGAAGACCTGTAATAAAATCCATGGAAATAACCATCCATTTCCATTCTAGAATCAAAATAGGTTGGAATAGACCACTTGGATGCTTACATTCCTCCTTCAGCTATTGACAATCCAAACATATAGCCATGAACTCTACCACATCTATCTTCATATTCGACTAATAGTAGAAATTCTTCATCGTCGTTAATGTCTTATGATATCCTAGATGACTCAAGTATGGATTGAGATGAAATTATCTCAAGATAAGCTTCTTGAGTTCACTATCATACAACACATAGATCCTGTCCCTAAATCTCACCAAACCATCTGCCATGAGATGATAGTCTGCATCCCGATAACATGTACCTACACCCATAATTGTACTTTGTTGTAACATGTTCCTAATCTCCACATATGTGTGATCATTTTAGCATGCCTGTAAGATCCTATCCTATAATTTTTTACCATAGAAACTCATAACTGCTATATGGTTCACCTTTACTTTCGTGAGAGTATCATCAACCTTGTACTTTTTCCTGTAACACCCCCTTCCTACATCTACCCAAGAAACCAACCAGCCTAGGTAAACATGTGATGGGAGGCTAACAATATGAGATTCAACCTCCTAGATGACCTTACGGAAGTGGAACCAATAGAAACAAGACAAACAAAACTTACACAACATCAAAAACATCCTCAGGAGGTAACCCAAACTTCCACGCCCATAAATCCTAACTGAGAATGAATTTTAGACCAATTTTAGCCTTAGCCATGGGAATTCCAAGGCAAGGTAGCATCTAAAATCCTATATCTGTGGGCATACCAAGGCAAGGTAGTGGCCAGGGCCCAGTTTGGTCAGTTTTGTGCATGCAAGTCTAGGATTTGTGCCACCATTTTAGCCCGAGAGCCTAGGTCACTTCCGAGAACTTCATGAAATAGTAGGGTATGATAAATAAAATTTTAAAAAATGTATGAAAGCGATCAATTCATCAATAACTCATCTATACCCATCCTAGGCATGATAGAAATTTTGTCAAACATGTCACAAACATTGAATCTACAAGTGTAAACATCATAGTTAAGCATAGAGGTCTCATACCTATTTGAGTATCGCTAAGAATCATTTCTCCCTTACATCATCAGTTGCAATACCATCTATTTTACCATAGACACACTGTGCATTCACTTATGATTAAAAACATGGAGAGATCCTTACATAATTACTAATAAAATACATGCTTATAACCATCATAATAACAACATAAATACAATGGATACAAAAACAATAGAATCCACATAATAACCAGTACATTTTCATATCAAATACCAAGGCAATTAATTGCTCATTAATGAATGTAGAAACCAACTCAAGATGTGACTTCTAGGTTCCAGCCAACCATATATTTGGTGAGCCAAGTCTCACTTCATCCAATCACCCTCGTGCCATATTCCAAGCATGAATGTGGGATCTCATCAAACACATCAATCAAAACCAATAAATGTCTTCTAGGGGCCAAACCACCTCAATCCTCAACTAGTGATTCCACCTCATGGTTAGACATCGAAACCATCACAGATTGGTCTTTATCAGAGTTGTTCCATGGCTCCATAGTGTTTTTTCCAACCAGGGCTTTGAGGACTAGTAACTTAACCCCAACTATTACAGGGCTTCTAATGTGTTTATCCAACCATGGCTTCCAAGACAAGTAAATAAACCCCAGTTGTTTCGAGGCTCTAGAGTGTTTCTCCAACCAAAGATCCATGACTAGTAACTCGACCCGCCTATGTATATAGAGTGTTTGTCCAACCGAGGCTCCATGACTAGTAACTCAACCCAATAGTTGTTTGTCTGACTCTGGAGTGTTTTTCCAATCAGGGCTTGGAGAAATAGTAACTCAACCGACAGATGTCTATCCAGCTCCATAGCGTTTGTCCAACCAAGGCTCAAGGAACTAATAACTCAACACACATCTAAAGGAAGCATGAGAACCAACCAGAAAATAATCAATGGAAATAAACTGAAAACACCATGGCTATCCAGGAAATGGAAAGGTTAGGAAAATCCACATGCATACACAATCCATGCGTAAAATAGTGAGGGAAAAATACATGAAATTAGGTACCTTCACTCAGATTATGTTGTAGATGTTGATGTCGATGTCCTCTTGTGCTTTCCTTCTCTTCCTTTTCCTTATTGATCCAAATCTCCAAGTCTTCCACACTCTCCAAAATCATTCCAATAATACTCTAAGTATCGAAGAGTATGAGAGAGAGAGAGAGAGAGAGAGAGAAAGAATAATGAGAGACTTGGAAAATGAACTGACAAAATCCTACCAACTAATCCTGAGAAGAATTTTTATAGAAGAGGCCTCTATTTTCTTCATTTTCCATTATTTTCCTTCATTTTCCTCCTCACATGGAACATGCTACCTTTCATCTCCCCTTTCTCTTAATTTCCATTATTTTCATAGATAAATGTGCCAAAATTTCCATTTTTCCTCTCCAAAGCCTTTTCCTTTTCCTTTGCCAATTTCCTTTAGCCATAATAACCAAAATTAACACCCGCTAGAATATTTTTCCCAACATTTAGCTTGGAATACATGTCCCATCAACCGTGGTCTTATATTTTTTTTACATGGTTTTTTTCCAAGGCTATTACAGAACCCTCCCCCTTGGGGGAACACTGTCCTCGATTTTCAATGTCATCTACAAACCGCTAAAAACAAAACATAGTACCCATGGATATTGATAACATAGGTCATTGGAGTATTTACAATGACCACTTCCATGAAAACATGAAAAACATACCTTTTACTGGAGCTTTATAACACAAATCATTATGGTATTTACAATAAAAACCACATATACTTAAGCACAGTTTTTTCAAACAGCAAATAACCATAATATATTTGGAGCTTTATAAATTTAGCTCAATAAAATATTTACAATAATATACACATATACATATACACACATTTTCTCAATTAGAAAATAAAACGATATGATTCCCATATCAATCAGCAAGGGAATCTAAAGGCTCACACCTCCACCTTCAAATTAATATCGGGATTCACCTCCTTGCTAGGAAGTCTAGAATCCACTACCAAATTCAAAGCTACATTCAATGTCCAGCGCTACAATCCTACGCTATTATACCCTCAGCGAAAAGTTACCAACTCGTCGTTCTAGGGAACACTCCCTATGTGCATATGATTCCATATGGAAATGTTAATGACCAAAACAAATCCATCCCCGACCTTCCCTTCTCTGCTACATAGTCCCTCGGGAAATCTAGTCACCCCTTCCATGCTGTCACTAGCCTTCCAAGTTTCGTTGGCACCCCCATCTCAATAATTCCATCCTGTGGGAAGGATTCCTCGCATCAAAAGATAAAAAATCAAGGAATATCCCTGCCTAAAAACTATCATACCGATCATAGAAATCTCATGGTAATCATTGGAAACTATTGTGTACGAGTGTCCCACAATAGCCCTACTCCTAAAGTGATTTACCAACATATTGCTTCATGTTTCAATTCCTTCCAGTGTTTCTTATCATTCTTCGAGTCATTTCCAATTACCGAACGAGGCATTTCCATGCTCCCTGTACCAAGCACATAATTTCCATTAGATACAAAATAAATTTAAATAAATTAAAATCATACCTCATTAGTAGCTCGTCAATAAGGTACACTTGCAATCCTATTTACTTCCTATCATAATAAGTCAAATAGGTTTTTTGATCAAATCATCATGTATAAACATATCACATTCGGTTCTAGCTCAAAATGCAACCATCATAAATCAAAATCATGAATCACATGCAATAATCATAAACCATAATCACAAATCACATGTAACCATCATAAGTCAGAATCATAGAACACATGCATAATAGAACTGAAATAAAATACCGATACTTATCCTTCATCAGTCCTTACTTTTTCCTTTGTTCTTTCTATACACATACCGGATTGGTTTCCACACTCGGCAAACACCTAGTGACTTTACTTCTCTTCAATCACGTACACATACACACAATGTACATCAAATCACGTACATTCACACAAGGCATACAACACCACATAATACATACACCCACTCCATCATACGATACATACACCTACACCCAGTGTACACTACAACACAATACATACGCCTAGACTGACACACAACAAAAACAACTGCACCCGGTGTATGACACAATATAATGCATATAAATATATCTAATGTGCACTAAAACACAATACATATACGCACACATAGTACACCACAACGAATACACATGATATGATGCCACTACTACACCATGCACATACATAGTACCACATGCCCACAACACCGCATGTATGACATGCACACATTACCACATGTATACTAGTACCATATGCACATCATGTACATAGAACCACCTATACACAACACTACCTGCACAACGTGTGCACAACATCACATGTACACGACACCACCTGCACAACGTGTACACAATTCCAAATGGAAATTGCACCACCTGTATAATGTGTACACAATACCACATGTACACAACACCACATGCACGACATGTACTCAACACCACATGTAGATAGTTCTACATGCACAACATGTACACAACACCACATGCACACAACACCACTTGTACAACATGTACACAACACCACATGCACATAACACCACATGTACAATCATGCACACAAAACTTAATGTACATACTCACCATATGTACATCATGAACACAACACCGAATGTACATACTCACCATATGTACATCATGCACACAACACCATATGTGCATAGAATTGCATATTCAACACATAAACAACACCATACATACACATCACTGCATATCCAACATGCACACAACAACATATGCATAGAACACTGCATATACAACATGCACATAGTACGATATTTACACAACACCACATATCCAACATGTACATAGCACCATTTATACCTAGCACTGCATATGCAATGTATACATAAAACCATATATACACAACATGCATACAATATCATATGTACACAACACTACTTATGACACATTTACAAATCACCATAGGTACAATCACTGAATATACAACATGAAAAACATATACACAACAATAACAATGTACATCCATAGACCACACACTGACCCCACAAGCAACCTTGCCTCTCGTGTCTTTCCACAGTCCATGCTTATCCTAACATGCCATAGATCACACTACTTTAACTTCGCTGATATACCCCTCAACATTACTTGTCCATAACAAAAACATAGGAATGATACCAACATATATTATCAATTCATCTCCACATAATATTGAACTCATAGATTTTTCAGAGTTACTCTGCCAGTTGATTCCTCATAGCCAGGAAGCTCTTCATGCCATTTACCTGCATAACCAATCATTCCTCCACAAGAATGATTCTTGAAAACCCTTCCATACAATGACATAGATACATAGATACATACATGTATATAATAATTATTATAAAACAATCATGATCATGTCAGAAAATGACATACATACACACATATATACATATAAACATTAGCATTAAACAATCATGATCCCTGACGACCCTAACATACATGACATACATACATATATACCTGTATACATATATAAACACCAACATAATAATGATCACATCATAATACCAGATAACATAAGGTCTAGGTTAAGATAACTTCCTTTATTTGTGCACACCATGCACAACATTGAGAAAAATAGTTCCCAACATAGCCAGGGCATCTAACGCCTCAAGTCCATTTACTTTACATTTCTCATTACCTTTCTCATCTCTATACTTCCACATTCCATGTACAACAATTGACCCAACCATTCCAACTAAATGTCATATTATTACTTTCCGTCGCGCTTACTCATGCACTGAGCTCCATTAACTTTCCTCTTTCCCAAACCAATTCCCAAGGCTTAAAACATAAAAGGAAAGAATAAGAAACAAGAAAGAGGAAAACCCTAAAAACCCATAGAAATATGACACAACAAACAAAGTGGCAAGGCCTTGCATGAGACATAAACAAAACCACAAATCCATCTCAATAAATCAAAAAATAAGAAAAGAACAAGACACTCAACAAACACCATGACTCAATCCCCATGGTCCCCAATTATTCCAAAGGAAATATCAACCCAAGCCTACTTCAATATCTCATGGAAGTATCCTGCCATACAATCCCCTACATCATACTACAATAAACACTTCACTGTCAGTGCATAAGTAATCATAACAACAAGCTAGTTATCTTACCTTGTTGAGCCAATCACACTGCCCTGAAACTAAACACACACACATAACAGTCACATGCTCCAAATATCAAGACAACATATCTATTAATTTGGAATCAAAATTTACCAAGTCTAAAACCATGTCAAAATAAACAATCAACTCAAAGACATCAGTCATACTACATAATGCTACAACTATCACATACTTGCACCCAAGTACATATCAACTATCTCAACACATGTGTGTTAGTAAAATCATCTTAAAACAAAATCATTACTTCATGCAATATTATAGACACATGATCATATCATGTAATTAATAAAACATTTAAATAAACTATAAACGTACCATGTTAGATAAATCAACTAGATGACATAAGAAAGTTTATACCTTAATGTATATCAGGGGAAGCTATCTTATCTTCACAATTAATCTATATTATCACAACATGACTTCACCACATGTCAACTCAAAAATAAGGGCATGATATCAATAACAGTAGCTAGCTAACATTTTCACACCATAAACTCATAAATAATTGTCATTCATGCATAAAAATGACATATGCACAGTCATTATAGATTAGTACAACAAAATGTTACAAATAAGTTGACTCATACATGAATGTAATAATACTAATAATCTGCATAAGCCAATACTAATTATCATGATGCATTTACCATTAAACTCTTAATGCAATAACCCCAATCAGCAAGTTACTAGCATATTACAACAACAAGTTCATATATCATGCTCATCAAGAACATGCAAACTACTCATCAAGCTAACTACACTGCAACAACAAGAAGTTAATCTATAACATACTCATCAACCAACATGTCACATAATCATCAAGTTATCTAACATAAAACAACAATAGCAATGCATACAACCACATGTTACTGTCATTCATTACTATCCGAAACATGTACATATAACTGCATTGATGGACTAGCATTTATAATGTGTGTAACCATAACATCAATAGAATGAAAGGGATACCATAACCATAAGGCATATGACTATGCTGATGAACTAGAATTTATCAAACATGTAACTACAATAACAATAGAATGACAAACATATATGTAACCATAATGGTTACAATAACCATGATTCACATAACTGCATTCCAAGCATACAAAATTGTATGACGATATGCACATACCCAAAATTCCGTTGTTGTAACTTCACTTTAATGATCTGCATCTCCTACTCTATCTCATCCAACACATTAGCATCATAACATACCAATATCATCATCATGGCATAGTTGCATACAATGCCCTTATGCATAAAAACCTCAATCAAACCAATGCAAATTTGACCATATGCACCCACTTGACATGTATAACCAAACATGAATGACCAATGCATGTTCAAAATATAGCATCACACAAGCAAGCATACACAAAAACTACACAACACTAACCAATATGTAACCTAGAATAAATAAGAAATGCATGTACAATATGTAGGCAAGTGTGCAAGAACAATACATAAGCATGAACAACACATAACCAGTTATACACTCATGACAACATGTCGAAAACAACACCATCACCACTTCCATGGTGACACCATTGCCACCATGTCCAAAAAAAACACGGATTAAACTAAACATATAGACCACAAGCATACTAAACACATAAAACCAAAAAAAAAACATAATCAACACACCACCCATCTAGTCCAAGGGTTGGACCATTCTCTGATACCACTTTGTAATACCCTCTTCCCACATCTACGCAAGTAACCGGACAACCGAGTTAAACGTGTGACGAGAGGCTACTAATATGAGATTCAACCTCCTAGATGAACTTAAGGAAACCAACGGAAATAAGGAAAACAATCCTTACAAAACATCAAAGACATCCTCAGGAGGCAACCCAACATTGTAGGCCCATGAACATTGATGGAGACTAAATGTTTGACCAATTTGATCCATCGTCATGGGCATGCCAAGGCAAGGTAGTGGCTAGTGCCCAATTTTGTCAATTATGTGTCTGCAACTCCGAGATTTGTGCCACCTTTTTAGCACCAGAGCCCGGGTCACTTCCCAAAACTTCACGAAACTATAGGGGATGATAAATCACATTAAAAAAAAGGTGCACAAGCAATCACATAATCAGGAACTCATCTTCACCCCTCCTAGCCATGACAGGAATTTTGTCAAACATGTCACAAACATTGAATCTAGAAGTGTAAACAACATATTTAATAATAGAGGTCTCATACATATATGAGAGTTGCTAAGAAGCATTCATCCCTTACATCATTAGCTGCAATAACATCTATTTTATCATAGATACATTGTGCATTCTTTTGTACCTTGAGAGACAACCCCCCGTTGAAAAGAGGTCAGTGCCCAAGGCATTTATCAATAAACATGATGAAAGCATTTTATTTTCCCAATGTTATTAAACCCCATAGAATTAAACCTTATCAGTTTCCAATGTGAGAACAATATTTCAAGTGGTCTTCTAGTGAATAAAAATGGAAAAGATAGACAGAAAGAAGTGATGATGGAAAGTCTTTGACAATAGGATGCATGCGCAGAATCTCTTGTTTCCAACTTTAGAAGTAAAATGTAAGTATTATGAAGTGAAAAATAGAAAAGAGGAGCGCATCATTAAGGATTTTAACTTTAAATTACAAAACTATAAAATTAAAGACCAGCAACTTCATTACTCAATTCTAAAGAAGAATGACATAGAAAATAAGATGTGATTGGAAAGACAAATCATAGTCAAAAAATTATGGAATCACTTGAAATATTTATTCATATGCACATGAAGATCCAAAATACAAAAAGTGTTGGTTCTGAGGCCAAAAAAAATTGGAAACCACAGCACCTCTGACTCTCTCCCTTTTATTTTTACTTCCTAGACCTCAATGCGTAATCAATTAAAATAGTTACAAAAATGTCTACTTCTGAAAATTTTCAAAATAATAAAACTTCAATGATATCATTTTAAAATATATATATATATATATATATATTATTTACACACTTTTGTAAAATATTTTTCAGTATGTCGCTACGAATTGTTTTTAAACTCACATTACGTTTCATAATTGTCTCTTGCACATAATAGGAATAGTAACAAAAATATTACTTTGAATATAATGATGAATGTTAATGTGGGGTTCAAGTAATTTAAATGAAGGTTGGTTTTTCCAAAACCATAAACTTCCCATGGCGTCACATTTAGTAGTTTCTGGAATTTGAAGAGGGTGTTGTCGTAAATGATCTTAGTCGCAGATCTAAAAGTAAGTGGTATTAATATTCTGATTTTCGGGACCACCTAAGTCATTAAATTCCTTCAATTCATGCGGTAGTAGAAATCATTGGATCTAGATAAAATTGATGTGGACACCATTTATCCTGGTTCCAAACTATGGGTTGAAATATCTCAGCGACTCCCTTATTGGCTCACTGCCATAAATAGTTTGTTTGTATTGTTTCCCCAATTTTGCCACCATTTATAGCAAGTACCTCTTTATTTTTCGACAAGATTGAGGAGGATAACATATGATTGACCTATAATTTCATCGTTCAAATGAATCATTTGGAGTGCTTTTAACGAACCATGAGAAGGACTGGTTTAGTCTCATCATGTTTGACGAGTCTAGTGAAGGTATAACTCGACTCCTTTTTTATATTTATAGAGTTTAAAAAATAGGTGAAATAGAAAACTCCAAGAGTTTCTTATTAGTCATCAGTATTTTTTGCTATTTGTAGATGACTAAATACTTGTCCTAGATTTCTAAAAACAAGATTCATGAATATTGTGAGTTTTAGAAATCTCACTTCCTTCATTATCCTTAAAACAAAATTTTCACTATTTTACTACTCTGCCATTCCCTGGTTAGCCTACCATTCCTAAAATACCCCTCATGTGCTCATGCCACTCATATTTATCCTATTTTCCCACCCATAATCTCAACACTTTGTTTTTCCTTTGCCTCACCCCTCCACTCGCCATCTAGGATTACCAAACAACCTACTCCTTATGTTCACTAGATGCCTCAAGCATTGATGGTCTCAAAACTATCTCTATAGGCTCTTTAGATAAATCAAGTACATTGGATTTTAGATCTTCAATACATCAATTTTTCAAAAACTTTGTTTTTCATACTTGAAGACCCCAAGTCAAGCTTTCAGTCAAAGAACAAGTGAAACAAGTTTTCCACCAGGTCATTAGGGTTTCATAGGTTGTAGTGCTATCCTTGATGTTTTTTAGCTCTATTCTTCCGGTACTAGAGGCTGTTTCAAATATAAAAAATATCAGCACCTGTTTGTCCAAGATAGATCAAAAAATTTGCCTAAGAAGATCACCTTATCAAGTTCAAGTCCTGCAAAAGTAAATTGTTCATTTTGACATTTCTGCAGGAGTGTCAAGGTGACTATCAGCAAATAATAGGTAAGGTAAGAGACCTGCTCCTCATTAAATACATTCAAAAGCTAAGATATAGGGAGTAGTCTATGTTCAAAGAGAAATCATGGTTTCTAA
This sequence comes from Pinus albicaulis, assembly GCA_034641835.2. Classification (NCBI taxonomy): domain Eukaryota; kingdom Viridiplantae; phylum Streptophyta; class Pinopsida; order Pinales; family Pinaceae; genus Pinus; species Pinus albicaulis. The sequence continues at coordinate 1,052,383,397 of CM076582.1, read as the reverse complement.
GCCTGATTGGGCCAACAGTGGGCTAAGCAAGGGTCCAATGCAAAAAAACACATGGAGGAGACACACTAAATGAACCAAACATGGAAGATTTTTCTTAGAAATTATAAATGAAAAAGGGAAAAAGGTGAGGTGAACTGGACAGAAATGGATGAACTTAAAAGGACTATAGATAACTTAGAAGAAAACACTAATGATTCTTCTCAAACAACCCAGAAACATAAGGTTTTGGAAATATGGCCAAGGGAGATGAAATGAAGATGATAGGCCTCCATGATGACAATAGAAAGAAGATTTGAAGAGACTGTTGTAGGTAACTTCCAGAGTTTGCCAAGGTAAAGTATCTCAATGCCTCAGAAGAAAGAAGATGAAAAGAATATCAGTGAAATGAAGGTCAATCTTTCATTTTTAGTCATTTGCACTCAATGATCAAAGGAATAAGAGCATAGGGTTGAGTTCCAAATTGGAAAGCCAAGCTGATCATGAGGTTGTTGTTATGTTACTGAATGTGTCAAACTCCAAGAACATCAGAAAGGGCTAAATCAGTATGTCATGGCACCTGCAAATCAGAAGTGGCCAAAAGAGGAGATAGCACACATAATTGTGAAGACTATGGTACTTGTCAAAGATGGATTTATCATGTCTAGAGATCAATGAGAAAGATGAAAACAAGTTCCTCAGTCACCCATCAAGAAAAAGGAAATTTAATATCCAAGGTAAGAAAAGAGAAGTTGTAAATATGCTGCCACCATGCAAGTGCCTAAGGTTGTCAAAGTATTTTTATCATGTTCCAAAGATCAGAGGGAAGAGAGTCACTTCAAGGTTTTCATGACACTTATGGAATAAAAGTGACTGAAAGAAATGAACAAGACAAAAACACAGTAAATTATGTGACTCAAACAAACATCTGCAAAATAGAGTGTTAAAAGCATAAATAGGTCAAAGGGAGTCAGATTTCACCATGTCAGCAACCTGAAGAGAAACAAAGAAAAATGGTTAGAAGGGAAAAGGACCATTTGAATATTTTTAAGCCACCTACTGCAAAAGGTAAAAATAATATCATTGAAAGACAAAAAGGCTCAAAAACATTAGCAAAGTGGTTTTTTCTAAATTCAATTTATCTTCCTAGGCTATAAAGGGCCTTTTTCACCCTTCACTCAACTCATTGTGCACATACAAAGAGAACCAAAACCTTCAAGGAGAAAAATCTGAGTTTTCAGTCAAAATTGAGTAAGTTTTCCCAGCGCTACGCGTTCAATGCTCGACGCTACGCATTCAGGAGTTTTCACATTGTAAATTTACATTGTGCTGCATGTTTATGGGAATGTGTTGCACGTTCAGACGAGTGCTACCCGTTTGCCCAGGGAGAGCCCAACAAGCAGAAAAATTGCCCAGCATTGTGCATAGGGAGGACCCGACAGGCAAAAAGACGTTTAGGCACTGCGCCCAGGAGGCCCGACAGGCTTGAACGTGTTCAGGCACTGCGCTCAGAAGGCCCGACACCCAGGAACATGTGCAGGCGCTGCGCTTAGGGAAAAAGGGACTCGACTATGCGTTCAGGCGCTATGCCTTCACTAGAAACCCTCCTCTGCTTGCAAATTACCAAAAAAACCACAAAAGAGCACCTCCAAGCTGCATCCAAGGACCTGAAAAGACACTAAAATTTGGTAGGCAGATATTTTCCTTATTCTCCAAGTGAATTTCATGATTCAATGTTAAAGGAAAATTGGAAAAACCTAAGGACTAGAAACCCTAAGTTCTCATGACAAAAACCCTATTTTGACCTTCAAGAAAGAATTTATTAGTCAAGAAAGGGGTGAATTAGGGTAATTACAGTGAGTTGGAGTTATCCCTTCATCAAAGCTTAAGGGGAGTCAGTCATACACCTATACCTCCCTCTCACTCACTTACAAAAATTGTGTTTCACCATCATTTCTTTTCACTCCTCCCACCAAGTTTCACAAGCAGGCCTAAGGTTGTTTAAAGATAGCAGAAATAAAAATGTCAAGAGAAGGAGGAAACGGGAGTAGTGAGGAAGGCCAAGTGCCTAGGAGGAAAAAACACAGAGGTGGAAAATTCAATATATTTGAACCCCAAGACACTGTGGAGCTTAATACTTCTCCCATGATTATCACCTGTTTCCAAAATGTAGGGTCCTTTCAGTTGTGTGAAAAGGTCCAACAAGAGCAAAGTCACCCAGAGATCACTAGGTTGTTCATCCTCAACCTACACAATAAACAAGTAAATCTTGCAGGGTTAGACATTCATCTATCATCAGATGCCATTTCCCATGCTACAGACATACCCAATGTTGGTAAAAGGTGGTTCAAAAGAGAAAAGTTGGACATAAGCTGCTATGAGCCATTTCTCAAACCTAGGTACAAAGAACGCTGCAAATCTATTTTCCCCTTTTCACACCTGCTGGAGAGGTATGCACCCTTAATTAGGGTCATCATGAAATATTTTACATGTGAGGGGAGATACTCTAGGTTCTACTCCTACCATATCAGATTACTCATGCATTTTACTAGGGTTAAAATGCTTCATTTACCCTACTACCTATATAGGAGTATCGACAAGATGTCTTATGTTGTCCAAAGGAGGAACTATTCCCAGAAAATGAAGAGTTTGTTCCATCACTCCTTGATCAAGATGGTTGTGCTACATCAGTTGGAGAAAAATGGCATACCATGGGAGGTGTTCATTACTCATGAGGTCTTCAGAAGCCCACAGCCCCATCATCATCCAAATTTTCCCTGATCATCTCATCCTCATCCCTCTACTCATCCATCACCTCCTACTGACCATGCCTCATCCTCTACACATATATCCTCTCCTCAAGGAAACCTTCCTTCCTCAGCCTCTCCCAATGCATCAAATCAAGAAGGAAATGGCAGCGAACAAGCTAGCGGCCATGAAGATGAGGGTGACAATGAATCAAACCAAAATGAAGATGACGTTGATGGCGATTCAATCCAAAAGGAAGTAGAAAACATGGAAATAGAGGGAGATGATAACAATGAAGAAAATGAGGAAGCTGATAGTGGAAATGGATTAAGCATTGATGAAGAAGAGTTCAGCAATGAAGCTAAAGACATGGAGATAGATGAGATAACAATGAGATTAAGATCTCTAATGATATTCAAAACAGTGAGGCTCATAGTCATGATAGAGATGAGGGAAAATATTAAGAGATAAACCAAGATGAAGATGATAACCATGAAGAAAATGAAGAGGATGAAGACAACATAGACATAAATGAAGCAAGCATCAATGAAGAACAAGATAGTCATGACAATCATGATAACAGTGAGCCCCACAGTAATAATGATGATACTAGGGACAAAAAAAAACTCAGAGCCACAATGACAGTAAAATCATTGAGGTTCCTAGGGGTAATAGGGGTAGTGATGATGTTGGAAACAAATAGGACAGTGATGAAGAAGAGAACATAGTGACTGATGACAATAATGATGAAAATGAAGAGTTTGATGATGGCAGCAAGGATCATAGCCATTAGACTCTTAGTAATGATGATGAACAAGATGAAGAAAGTAGAAAGGATAGTGCATAAATGAGTGAAGAGGCTAACAGTGAGGCTGATGTTGAAAGCAATGAGGCAAGTAGTAGTCAACGTAATAAGGAGGAAGACATGGAAACAAATGATGGAAGACATGATCAAGACACTAAAATGATCACAATCAAACCTCTTCCACTAACATATCAAAGAGGACAAAGGCATGTGTTTGCTGCCTCTAAAAGGCAAGGGGCCATGCCTTCCTCTTCTAACAAGAAGCTAGATAAAGGCAAACAAAAGGTGAAGAAACGTAAGAAAGGTAAGCATGAGCTTGAACAAGAATTTGACATTATTTACCTTCAAAGACAAAATGAAGATAAGGAAAAGGTCACTAGTATTTTTCTCCAAAGCAAGGATGTTGAGATCAGAGATCTACAAGAATGAAAACAAGCAGCTGAAGAAGGCAAATAGAGACCTTGATCTCCAAAGGAAGATGACCAAGCATTATGCCTGGAGAAATCAAATTGCAAGGGCTAAGCTCAAAAATCCCCATGCCAAAATACAAGCACTCAAAGAGGAAAAAGACCAAGAAAACCTTGAAATCTTGGCTGAAGCTTCTCTACAGGCCTCTCAAACCCCATGAGGAAGATACCCACCAATTTTGGGAAATTTTTGGAAATTTTTGGTTTTTTGCAAATTTGGAGGCCTGTAAGCGCAAAACCCTTGGCACTATGCTTTCACCTCAAGCATCCTTAGGAGGGAAAATTTTCACTTTTGGAATCCTCAGCTCAAGTATTATGTTGTCGCCAAATTTTAGAGCATTTGGAGAATTTTTGGTCCCTCAAAAGGCTAAAAAACACCTCATTTTTCACCTTTCTGCCTCATTTTCTGGCCTGGCGTTGCGCCTAGAGAAGATTTGGGAATTTTTTGTATAGGTTAATGCAGCCCAATAATAAAAAAAAGGGTAGTTTTGAAAATTAGACTTAGAAGGCTTTCCAACAGGCCATTGTGGAGCTAATTCTGACATCGAGAAGGTCATCAAAACTTGGCTGCAAGTGGACCCAGTTTTTCCCATGTAGGCGCTATCCGTTCAGACCTCTGTGCTGCGTTTTTGGCCAAAAAGTCAACAAAACATCCTCATTTACGGAAAAATTATATTTTAGTGTTTTTTGGGGAAATTCACTCCAAATTTAGGTGCTAAGAGTTATTTTTGCATTTATTTCATGAGATATTTTGTGTCTTGGGCCTTGCATGGTCTCTTAGACATAAATTACATTTATGGATGTTTTAGTTTAGAGAATTCTTAGCTGCTCTCTAGACCCACTTATGCTTGTTTATTTCAAGAATGGTTCAATACAGTAGATATCAACGATGTTTTATGGTTAGCCCTGCTTGTTTGATGTTACTTAAAAACTTTTCTTGAAGTTTTTCTTTGAAGTATCACGGATTAAGTTTCCCAAAGAGGTTATGTTTTGATCATGTCCTTTGTCCATTCTTGAAAGGTTGCCTTAAAGGTATTTATATCTTTATCAATGATGTTTAGGAGTTCCCTCTTCTTTTATCTATGTTATATGTTATCTTAAATGTTTTCTAAAACTTGAAGGTGAAATCACTAGAAGTTAGACAATTTCTTGCCTTCTATAGTTCACTAGATTCTTTGTTTCAAATGCTTACTTGCTTGAGATTAATGAAAGAGTTATTGGTTTTCCCTGTATTATGGTTACTTCTTTGTGTTGAGTAGTATTTAAGACCATTCTTGTTTAAAGGTATTTTTTTCAAGGATTCTTAACTTCCCTTTTACACTTACCATGTTCACAAACTTTATGTTCATTCCATTTCACACAAACCTTGAAGATCCATTTGACCATGTTAGATTTGCCCTGTGATGCACCCTGTTTCATTGTTGAAATTTCCAAGACTTTTTATTGACTCCATATCCCAATGACTTGAAGACTTCCTCACTCCATCTATTCCACTTAATCATCTACCCAACCCAAAAAAATAAACAAACCCTAAACTTAACAACTAGCCTAAAATCAAACCCTAAAATCAAACAAGTTCACGTCCTTTGCACGGAATAGAGAGAGCCCTCTCTAAGTCCAAGAAGTCTAGGTCCTAGGACTCCAAAGACTAGTTTGATGTTACCCTTGTTCATTTGTTCTCACCAAACTAACAAATTACAGGGAACTAACAGTTCCTTTTCATAAATTTATTCCCTTGGGCATTAAAAGGCATTAAACAATAACTAAGAGAAACTTTTAGTCATGCTTAACTAAATTATTAATTTTTCAATAATATTCCTTCTAGTATGGAAAAGGGCTAAACTTATACTAGGTATATGTCCTTTCATTTAATTTAATGAGTGTGAAATATACAAGTGATAAACAATCTTTTCATATTTTGGGAGTCCAAAAAGAGCTAAAAGAAGACTTTATGGGGTTCCTTTTTTGTAAGTTTTAACGAGCCCAAAAAAGTGATAAAAGTATATTTGGTAACCTATTCTCATGTATTTATGAGCATGAGAAGGAACAAAGACTAATATCAGCAACACATTATCATGTATTAAAGAGAAAGAGAAAGAACAAATACTAAGGTCATAATAGGTTTCATTTTTACACAAGCTTAAAACAGAGAAAAACTATGCTTGAAAGTGGTTTCATTTTTACACATGTTTGAAACATAGATAAACTACACTTGAGATAAGTACATTTCCCCCAAAATAATTGTAAAGGAATGGCCCCAGCTTTGTTTCGGCCACCAACTCTTCTCATGGACTCAGATAGATTGCTAGTTATGGATAGGAATTTTGTTCACCAGGAATTAAGGAAGAGGATCATGTGATATGGGTGGAGGAAATGAAGGTGGCATAGAAAAATAAATGTGTTCATAGGTTTGTTTCATTTTTATTTGAGCTTGAGTCATAGAATGAACTATGCACATGGAATCTTGTTTCATTTTTTAATGTGTTTGACACAAGAAAAGGAAATCTTCTCATGAAACTATTTTCCTTGATCATAGATCCAAAGAGGCCATGGCTCTGGAAGGAATACATATGAATGGCTTAATCATGGCCTCCAATATATTTTCATCGGATGGAATAAAAATTCTCGAGAAGGATACATATCAAGGGATCCAATAGGGGCAGGAAGATTAGGCTCCAACTCTCCTAATAAATAATTTACCATATCACCTATTGGATCTAGGTTAAAATAATTCGAGAAAATGGTGAGAGGCTCTTCTTCATCAGGAGGTGTATGCATGGAACAGGTTGCCACATAAATAACCTGTGGCGAGGGGGATACTAGTTACATATTACAAAATTATAGGGAATTTGGATGGTTGGGAGTCAAATCAGGACCAAAAAAATAAAGCTACTAAATATTCAAAATTTTTCCATCATGCTGGAAATTCATCACTCAAAATATTGCGGACAAGTCAGCTTTCATGGCATAAATGTAGTCTTTTGCAAGGAGAAAATTTAAATCCAAGGAGCCTTGAACTGCCATAATGTTAATGCAAAAAAAATTCCTTATAAGGTAATAGTCAGTTTAAGAAGGATCCATAAAGTTTCACTGGTTCTTCTAGTAAAATCCAAAAAGTTATGAGTTACAAACATAAGCTACAAGGAACCTAAATATTTCCTAGAAGTTGAGGATAGAATGTTAACTGAAGCGCCTTCATCTATAATAGTGTGATATATGTTATTATCAAAATACTTCACCATGATTTATAATGGCATGTAAGAAGGGAGAGGATGTTCTTTGATTTGATTACAATCAAAGGAAATGACCTCATTACTCGGAGGCGGTTCTGTGAGAATGGGAGAAATGCCCCCTTATATGGTGGGATTTGAATTAACAAGAATAATGGTAGTATTACTAACTTCACTCTATGGGGAGAGTAGAGTCGGCTGAATATGGGATCAAGTTGACCACTTTATCAACCAATGGTTGGTTGGAAAATGGCTCATAGGATTCACACCTAGGTAAAGTGGGATTGACTCAACATGGAATTGGATCAATCACTTCATAAACTAATGGAAGATTAGGGAAAAAATTACAGTAACTAGTTGGAAGTTGGAAGTTGGAAGTTGTGAAATAGTAAGGTTTTCAAACAATTTGGAGGCTTTATCCATATGAGGGAAAAGGTGAGTGTGATCATTCCCTTGAAATAACCTACAAGGAAACATAACTTTACCCTTTTTCTTGAAAACCTTATTATCACTAGTTGATGGTTTCCCACCCACATGATCTCTAGAGGCTGATATCAAGGGATGATGTGAGTCTATGTAACACACTTCTAATACTTGCTGAATACCCATATAATATCTAAGAAATTGATTACCCTTACAAATCTTGCAAGGGAATTTATATTACAAGGAATGTTGGAATAGTTTTCAACAATAGCCACATTCATACCAATGGTTGGTTGGTTACCCCCTTGCTTATTTTTCTTCTTCTTCTTATTCCTTTTCTTATTCTTCTCATACTCCTATTTATTAACATTGATATTTTCACTAGGTGAACAAGAATAAAGGGAAGAATAGACAATGGGTAAAGAAGGAAAAAGGTCAACTTGAGGTTTATGTTGGTTAGAAGAGCTTATTTGTGAGCATGTTTGGACATTTCAAACCAAGGAGGTTGAAATAACCGTACTGGTAAACCTATGGTGAATCCATGAAGAGACAATGTATCCATGTAAGGAGGACCACGATTTCAAAAATAAGGAAAAGGACTAAAATTATCATAAAATGGGTTTCCTTGAGAGGTAGACTCCAGAACTATATACATCAGACTCAATGTAATGTCTATTACGTCTACTAAGGAGTTAAAAGTGAGTAGTCAATCAAAGAAACAATAACAGTGGAAAGAGTCATAAGGTATGAAGAGATTACCAAGATGTTGTGAACTGCATTATATTGTTAAGTATGTGTAGGCAATCTCCCTAATTTTTGTGTTTGGTGTATCACAAACAACAAGGCGGCCGACTCAATTACCTAGGGCTGGTTTGCAACCTAATGGGGACTTACGATATATACCTAAGGGTATGCGGAAGAAAAATCCATAGTAGTGCTTCGTAATGCATAATCGTATGATGGAGGTGTTCCTATATATTCTTCATATGTTGAGCACCTTCCTAGATACTAAAATGTACGTGTAAGAACGATCCTATATACTTTGAAATACATGGAAAACAAACCATCCCCAGAATGTAATGTATACAATTAATGATAACTGTTACATTTAGATATGTTGGAACACATCTTCTAGCCTAGACCAACTAAATGTGTCTTTAATATTTCAAATGCTCAGATTTATTGATAAATTTTAATGTTGATATTGATTAGAGTTTCAGTTTCAAGTATCAAAACGAATTCACCTGAACTCCTAAAATGAAAATAGGATGAGAAAGAACTATTTTCATTCAATGAATATCTAACTAAATAAGGGAAGTAGTTTCAAAAAATGATGCAACAAACAACAACTTTCAAATAATATCCTTAAATTCACTATTCAAATTCCAAAATTCAAATCCCTAACGCATGATAAAATAAAACTTTCATTTCTCTTCCATTCAATTTTCAATGCAAAGAAAAATAAAAATATTACTACATATTCAATCTGTAATAATTCAAATATATTGAAAATGTAATATCAAAGTCCTTTAACATATCAATAACCTAGTCAAATGATAGTAACCCTAATTAACAATAAGAAACACGAATAAGAAATCTCTTATGAAAAAAAATCACACTCAATTTCACACAAGCTACTAGCTTTAGAGAGACCTTGAATAGACCAAAGACTAGAGAAGACACTACAAACAAGACAAAATGTAGAGAAAGATAAGAGAAACACATTTCTTTTTATTTTCCATGGATCATTGTAGGTACTATATAGGCACCAATGTGATGGGTTGCACTTACTAAATTGGACAAGTGTGTTGGGTTACATTGTCTCAGAGGAAAAAGTGCAATGGGGATAATTCGCACAAAAAACGAGGAACAAACCCTAACTAAGCTCAAAATTCCACTTTCTAAGGTATAATGATAGTCTGAATAAGAAAAATAGAGTCGATTGTAGAGGTTTGAAAAGGAAAGGAAAACAAATCCATTAAATAACATTTTGTTCCCGAGTATGGTCACCAAGTTGTTTTAGTGGATACATTATTTCTATAGATAGAAGTAATCTCCCTAGATCTAGTGGCTTAGTCTAGAAACAACCAAGGCAAAAATACAATGTTTTTCCTTAGATATGTTTAGAATATGGAATGAAAACCTACTTGTAATCCAATGCAAGTTTCCTTCTTCTCCATACTTGTTAGCTCTAGCTACAACTCAAATTTTTAAAAGTGGAACATGTAAATCATCCAAAACAAACAAGAGAATCAAAGTATACAAGATATCATATATAAACAACTCTAAACAAGAATTAAAGGATCTATGTTCTACATATTCATAATGAAGACATAATTTATAGGAGAAACAATGCACTTTTGTATTGATAATGGCAGGGAAATATTACAACCCTTATAAGCCTTGATCGTATAAATCTCTCCCAAATTTCTTGTCCTTCCTTTGCTGCAATAGTAAGCCTTCAATTACACCTAAATCACATGGATGGATTATGGATATCTAGACACATATGGGAAGCATAAAGGCATAATCATCCTCCAAAACCCAACCCAAGCTCTATGGCATGTGTTGGATTTGTAGGGTAAATGGGGTGTTTTTGGATTTACCATTCTAGGGCTTGGATCCACCGTTGGAAGGAGGTAAGTTCTAGGAGATAAGAGATAAGACCTCATTAGTAGGAGTTCAAGATCATATCCAACAGTAAATTGTTAAATCCACCCCCGAAGCTTTTAGAGAGAGAAACTTAGAAATTATTATTTACTTATCCTCATTTCCAAGTGTCATCACACATTTTTTGAAGGCAACCTATGATGACTAGCACAAGTTGGATGTGTGAAAATCGTGCCACCACAATTTTTCTTAAGATTAAGTGCAATGATCCCACAAATTAAATTTCTAAGCCAATGTAATCCAAGATTCTTGTATCTTTTTGAAAGATAATTCTTTTTTCTATTTAGGTGATGATTGCAAGGTGTAAATGGATGATGATAAATCCTAGTTCAGAGACATTTTCTTGAATGCGAAAAAATGACCAATAACACTCTCCCTCTATCTCTCTACCCACACATTCCCTTCCTCTCTCTCTCTCTCTCTCTCTCTCTCTCTCTCTCTCTCTCTTCACATTTCTCTGACACCTTTACTCTCTCTCGATCCCTTTCCCTAGTCCCTTCCCTTCCCCCTTCTCCAACCCCATCACTCTATCTATCATTTCCATTCCCCAGTCCGCTCCCTTTCCCTCTCCCTCTACTTCTCTCTCTCCCTCTGTCTATATCCCCCACCTTCTATACCCCATTTACTCTATATCTCTATACATCCACCCCTCTCTCTCTCTCTCTCTCTCTTCCCCTCCACCTCTTTTTCTCTTCATCTCCCTCTCCCTATATCTATCTCTCCCTACCTCTCTATATTCCCCTATCCCTCTCCCTCTCTTCATCTTCCTCTTCCTCCCCTCTCTCTCCCCCTCCATGCTCCACTACATATCCCTCTCCCCATTCCCATTCCCTCTTGTTGTCACTCTCCCTCTCTCCCTCTCCCCACTTTACCTCCCTCATTCTCTGTCTCTCTCTCCCTCTCTTACTCTCCCCACTTTACATATGCATTGCAACAAGGGTTTTTTAAGTCACATTCACTTGTGCAATGGGCCATGAGGTTCATTAGGTCCCTGTCACTCTCTCTATCTTTATCTCCCCCCTATCTCTATCCCTATCCCTCTCCTTCTACCTCTCACCCTCCTCTCCCTAAATTCCTCTCTCTCTCTCCCCATTTTTCCCTCTCCATCTCCCTACCCCCTTCCTCCCTCTCTCTCTCCTTCCATCCTCCATCCCTCTACCTGTCCCTTTCAATCTTACTTGCATTATGTTCCATTATTTATATCTATACTACTCTTTACCTTGCTATCCCACTTTCCATTCCCCCCCCCCCCTTCTGTCACCCTCTCCATATACCTATCTCTTCCTTTCCCACTCTCCACCTCAATCCCTATCACTCACTTTCACTCTGTCTCTCCTACTCCCCATCTCACTCTCTCTCTTCCATTCGCTCACAGCCTTGTCCCTCTCTACCTCTCACTACATCCTAACACTTTTCCATGGCCCTCTCTCTCATTTTCCTTCTCCCTCTCACCCTCCTCTCGCTTCATTCCTCTCTCTCTCTCTCTCTCTCTCTCTCTCTCTCTCTTATCTTCCACTATATATCCACCTTCGCCCCCTCTCTCCATTTCTCCCCCTAATATCCTCTCTCCCTCTACTTCAATCTCTCCCTCTATCTATATATCCCAATATCCTTGACCCTCTCTACCTATTTTCCTCTATATATATATCTCCCTATACCTACCTCTATATCTCTCTCTATCTCTCTCTCTCTCTCTCTCTCTCTATTCCACTCTTCCCGTCCCCACTCCCTCCTGCTCTCTCTCTTCTTCCCCCCCCCCACACTCTTCCTCCATATCCCCTTATCTTTCTCTCTCTCTCTCTCCCTCCCTCCCTTTCCACACCCCTCTCCCACTTACCCTCCCCATCCCTCCATCTATCTCTCCCCATCCCTCTCTCCCTATCCATCTCCCCCCCTCCCTCTATCACTCCCCACCACCATCCATCTTCCTCTTTCCCTTGTCACCTCTCCCTCAATCACTCTCTCTCTCTCTCCCTCCCTACCTCTCCCTGCCTCTCCCTCTCTTTTCCCCCCTCTATCCCGATCCATCTCCACCCCCACTCTCTCTCCCCCATTCTACTCCCCCTACCCCCTCTCCCTCTCTCCCTCTCTCTCTCTCTCTCTCCCTACACCCTCTCTATCTCTATCCTTTTTCCCCTAGCTTTCTCTCCATCTACCCCTCCTACCCCCTATCCCTCTCTCTCTTCCTTTCCTCCCCCCCTCTCTCTCTCTATGTATCTCCCCTCCATATATATCTATGTCTCTCTCCCTCTCCCTATTCCTTTCCCTTGTCACTCACTCTAGATGTGTTTTCATCTTTCTCTCTCTTTGTATAACCTTCCAACTCCTCACTCCCTCCATCCCTCCAAAACCCTCTTCCTCTCCCTATATCTCGCTCTACTCATTTCTATTTCCCTCTCACACTCTCCCTCTCTTTATTTTCTCCCTCCATCTCCATCTCTCTTTCTCTCCCACTCTCCCCTTCTCCCTCTCTCCTCCCCTTTCTATCTCTATCCATTCTGACCATCTTGATCTCTCTACCTCTACCCCCCAACTCCATCTTTATCTCTTTGTTCCTCTCCTCCCTATCTATTTCTCCCTCTACTCCTACCTCTTTCTCTCCATCTCTCTCCCCCTATACCCCTCACACTCCCTCTCTCCCACTTCCTCTCTATATTACTCTTCCTCTCCCTCTATCTCTCTTTCCCTCTCTCTCTCTCTCTCTATATTTCCTTCTCTCCCTCTCCTTGTCTATCTCCCCCCTCACACACTCTCTATTTCCTTCCCTCTCTCTTTATCTATCTCTTTTCATCCATCCCTATCCATCTTTATTTCCCCCTCCTTTTTTCCCCATACCTCTCCCCCTATCCCTCTCCCTAAATATCGCCCTCCCCTCACTTTCTCTTTCTTTCTTTCTCACTCTATCCCTCTATCTCTCCTTGCCTTTCTCCCTCTCTACTACCCTTTCTCTCTCTCCTTCCTCCCTCTCCCACTCCTTCGTATCCCTCTCCCTCCCCCTCACTCCTTGTTTCCCCCCCTCTATATCTCTATCTCTATCAATATGTTCCCCTTTTTTCTATCTGTGTACCCCTCTTGGCCTTTCTACCTCTCCCTCTATTTCTCACTCATTCTCCCTCTCGCTATCCCTCTCCCCCTCTCACTCCATCCTTCCCTCCCTCCCTCTCTCCCTTTCACTCCTTCCTTCGCTCCCTCCCTCTCTCTCTTTATCACTCCCTCCCTCTCTTTATCCTACTTCCTCTCCCCCTATTTATCTCTCTCCCTCCACCCCTCCGACTCTATCTCCACCTATCTCTCTCTCTCCCTCTATTCCTCTGAATCCCTTTCTCCCAGTGGCCTTTATACCCCTCTTCCTCTCCCTCTATCTATCCTTACCTCTCTCTCTCTCTCTCTCTCTCTCTCTCTCTCTCTATATATATATATATATATATATATATATATATATATATATATATATATACATCCTCTCCCTCTTTCTATCCTTACCTCTCTCTCTCTCTCTCTCTCTCTATATATATATATATATATATATATATATATATATATATATATATCCTTCCCTCCCTTCCCTATCGCTCTTTCCCCCTCACTGAATCTCTCACTTTCCTTCCCTCTCCCTCTACCTCTCTCCTTCCCTCCATAATTATCCCTCTCTCTTCCCCGCTTATTATATTCCTATTCCTCTCGCTCAATATCCCCCTCTTTCTCTCTCTCATTCCTTCTCTCCCACTATCCATCTCTCAACCCCATCCCCCTCTACTTCCCTCCCTCCCTATTTCTCTTTATCCCTCCCTCTCTAATACCCTTTCTCTCTCTCCATGCTCCCTCTCCCACACCCCTGTCTCCCTCTCCTTCCCCCTTGCTCCTTGTTTCCCCTCCTCTCTATCACTATCTCTATCAATTTTCTACCCCTCTATCTTTCTATGTACCCCTCTTGGCCTCTCTACCTCTCCCTCTATTTCTCACTCCTTCTCCCTCTCTCTCCCTCTCCCCCTCTCACTCCATACTTTGCTCCCTCCATCCCTCTATCCATATCACTCCTTCCTTCCCTCCCTCCCTCTCTTTATCCTACTTCCTCTCCCCCTCTCTATCTCTCACCCTCTACCCTTCTCTCTCCCTCTTCCTCTACCTCTACCCCTCCAACTCTATCTCCCCCCCTCTCTCTCTTTCCCTATATTCCTCCCAATCATTTTCTCCCCATGCCCTCTTGACCCCTCTTCCTCTCCCTATTTCTATCCTTACCCCTCTCTCTCTATTTAATTCCCTCCCTTCCCTATTGCTCTTTCCCCCTCACACACTCTCTCACTTTACTGCCCTCTCCCTCTCCCTATCACTTCTTCCCACCATCACTATCCCTCTATCTTCCCCACTTATTATATCCCTATACCTCTCGCTCAATATCTCCCTCTTTCTCTCTCTCATTACTTCTCTCCCACTCTCCATATCTCTTCCCCATCCCCCTCTATTTCCCTCCCTCCCTCTTGCTCTCTATCCCTCCCCCTTCTTGATCTCTCTCCCTTCTCCCCTCTCCCTCCCTCTTGGTCTCCCTATAAAATTTAAATATAATAAATTAAATTTAAATTTAGATTATTAAATTTAATAAATATAAACTTTTTAATCTAATAAAAAATAAAAATGAAACTATATAATAAAATATTGACCATAAATGTCATCCTATAAAATCTCTCTGCAAAATTTAAGATACCACCTACTAAAGATCATCATAAAAATATTCTCACTAAAAAAATTCAATCAACCTATAGATCAAACTCACTTTTAAATATCACAAGTAGTTTCTAAATGCAGTGGGAAGACGAAAATTTAAGACCAAAGGATATGAGATAAAAACTATATAGAATTTAAATACAACGAAAAATTAAATTTCGTCTGGTTCAAGGGTTGTGAACCCCATTGTCTATCTCATTCGAAGAGTGACCAAGAAATTAAATCTTTTACTTTGTCTTAAATAACCCCATCGTTTGTCCTAGTGATTCGAAGGGTGACCAAGAAATTCAATCTTCGACTTTGTCTACACAACCCATGGCCTTAGGGAATGACGGTTTGGATATCATGTTAGGATAAGATGCCACGAGTCAAAAAGGTATAACTTAAGGAAATTATTCAAAAGAAGAGGTTTGAAATGTGAATTTAAATTTGAATAGATTTTTGACACCCAATGTTAGGGTTAAGGTGCAACCAAATGACACGATATAATTTAGCAAAACTACAAAATGGAAAAGTATGGAATGTGATTTTTTAGTTGATTAGAGTTTTGACACTCAAAGTTTGTCACCTGATGTTGTGAAATAAGAAAAAACCATTGATTTTTAATTTTATTAGAGTTTTGACACTCAAATCCTGTCACTTGATACATCACGACCTCTTTATTCATTTATTTATTTTTCTTTCAAATTTTATGGAAGTACTAAAATGTCTACAATGGGGAATGTTTATTATTTATGGTCAACTACTACAACTTCAATAACATATTTCCTTCAATCAACAAACAATAGACAAGCTCGAAGGAAAGCTGCAAAGATTAGATTACTGCATTACCATGATTTTATTTAAGATATATATCATAGTTGAGGAGACTAGATAGAGGAAAAAAAGACAGACAAAAAAAAAAATTTGAAAGAGCTCAATTGTACTTATAGAGAAATATATTGTATGAACAAAAAAAAATAGAACACTATGATGAATCAACCAATGAATATGTAGTATAAATGATTACACATTTTATCTCTCATAACCAAACCATAAAAAACCAGAGAAGCTAAACTTGAGGCCTGGAAAATTTAAACCGATTTATTTATTTTCCTTTTGTCTCTCAAATGTTAATATTCCCAAATTTTCACATTATATTTGGAATATTAGAACCCTTTATTTTCTTAATAAATTAATTAAATAAAAGGGTGGAGTGACCCACAAACCTCAAAGATGAATAAAATCCACTTTTAATGTGTGTATATGGATATTTTAAATCTAGATCTAGAATCATGGAGTAGAGGAGTAGCTCCATTTATGGAGATCATGTCTCATTTATGAGATAGATTATAGAGGATGAAACAATCAAATAAGATCATGGATCTCAAATATAAAATCATGAGGATCTTTGATAAGGTCAACTGATATCATAGTGCATTCAAAGAAGATCATGAAGCACTTGTGATAAGATAGTGGAGGAAGTGGTGAATTTAATGCACACATGATGGACACGGTGATCATCCCATGTGAACATGATGGAGGACATGAGGCTACAACACAGTGAAACATGGAGACTATTTCCACATGTATAGCGCATATTTGGAGTGGACCCAGGCTATGGAAGGCTCATGCATATAATGAAGGTGAAGGCACAAAGGAAGGCATGATTTGGATTATTCATTTCTTGATCTGTTTAGACCTAGATTTTTCTTAGGACATTTATATGCAGACTTGGGTTGTTTAGAAGAGTTTGCAGTGTTCCTTAGCACATGGTGTTCTCAAATGGGAATCCCACCTTTTTCTTTGAGTAGCTCTGGAAAGAGGATTGTTCTTCATTCTTTATCAGGCATTGGATCTTCAGGAGGTTGTTTCTAGCATTCAACTAGGAAACTAGTAGAGGATTCATCCTACCACTTTGTTCTTCAAATCTAGCCTTTCAGGAGTAGCAGATCTACATCCGTCATTCAGGACATTGGGTTTTACCTCCATGCAGCAACCGTCCCTTCAAGGATTGCGCATTCCAGCCCTGTAGATCTATTGGAGGAAGGAAGTTTACAGTATTTCAGCTGGAAATCCTATGAGGGGTAACCTTCTCACCTTGGATCTATTGTTTCCATCACTTAGGAGCTAATTTGACACATCTTGCAGCAAGCTACTGAGCCTCCCTCTCTGAAAGCGCAGTTTTCTGAAGTTTTTTTTCATCCAGCAGCTATTTTCAGTGGAGGAGATTGGAGGAGCTATATCTTGAGCTTTTAGTCCAAGGATCTAGTGAAGGGATCAACCCATCTTGCATAGATTTGATTGTACATCATTGCAGCCATCATATGATCAAATCTAGCTTCATATCTGCATTCCCAACAACATATATATGAAGCCCTAAGAGGGTGGTTTTCTTAGACTTACAGATCTGAGAAATCCCTTCTGGGTTATCTTGGGAATCCATCATTGAACCCAGATCTATAATTTCAGCATCATCAGAGCTCCCATTCTACCTAGATATGACTTTCTATCTTTCAAGCATTTGCAGTAGGGACATCGCAGTTTACCTTCCAGCGGAGCAGCAATTACGTAGTCCCTCTTGGGATATCATTGTAGGGTCATTCTAGGCTACTCTTGTGGCTTGAGTGTCTCATATTTTGAGCAGTATTGTACTTGTATTTTGCACCTCCAATATAATAAAATGGCTTGGCTATTTCTGTGCATTCTGATATGTATATAGATTTATTGTTTACTTTGCTGCAATTCTTATATTGTGTTTTAGTATTACTACATTCTCCCTTTTGGGATATTATAGTGGTATCAAAGCATGATATTTGGCTCAGCTTGTGGACACTTCATCTTTTACATCAAAAGAAGAAGCAGATAGATGAGATCTATCACGGAGGATGATAATTTTGCCACTCCTTTCCTTAGACACATGCAAGATCTCTCCAAGGATGTCAATCCAATGAATAAGGAAGGACAAAAAGAAGATCCAAGAAGAATATGTGATGAGGAAGGCCGAAGCACTTCCTATCAGCAAAGAAGAAAACCAGAGAATCCTAGATCTACTCATAGATCCACTATGCCCACTTTCTTTGGAGAAGGTGAAAGGTGTATAAATGAAGAGAGGAATGAACACAAGACTCATGAGACTCTCAGTCTATATCTTGAAGAGTACAAAGCACAGTCTAAAGCATTCAAGGAGAAGCTAACTCTACAACAATTCTTCAAAATCAAAGAAGAGAGAGTATCCTATAGTAGCAATAGAAGAAAGAGGCATAATAGATTATATCTGCCTACATTTGATGGATCTTCCTCAAGCACTGTTAAGGCTTGGAGGAGAGAGTTAGATGCATTTTTCAGGCTACATCCTGTAGCTAAAAGAGAGGCTATTCAAATTGTAGAACTTCATCTTTTAGGTGAATTGGTGGTTTGGTCACATGGATCATGCAAAGGTGACTAAATATTCAAATTTATTTCACAATTTGAGGAAGGAATTTGATGTGACAAAACTAGAGATGTGTCACAAAGTGAAATTTCCTAAGGAGGAGGATGTCAATCCTAACACTCTGGACAAAAGATCACTAAATTTACCACCAACTACAGAAGTACTTACATTCGGAGAAGAGACACTTGAAAATTTGCAAGATGGTCTTGAGCTCTTCACACTTAGATCCCCATCCATGGTTCAGGAGATGCATGAGGGAGAGGAATAAGATTCCAGAGCTAGTACACTTGGAGAAGAGCAACCATCACTATTACCAGCAGTTGAAGACACTATTATCTCGGTTGGAGGAACTCTTGTGTTCTGGCAAGAGATTTCCACACATCAGTTGATCCAAGGTATGGATGAACTTTTATCACATATTGTTTCAGTAGATCTTATTGGGACTTATGAGGACATGCAATCAAGGCCAATGCATAACCAAGGGTTAGAAAAAGATGTTGATTTGAAGCATCAAATTATCACACCGCAGAGGACCCTTGATCTAATCAAGGAGGAGATGATAATCTATCCCACTTTGTCATGGATGGACTACATTCAACCTCTTGAGTTGAAGTGTAGAGTTTCAGAAGAAGGAATGAGCATGATCCTAAGTACAATGACTGGTTATGAGATCAGTATTGTGCTTGCTTTGAGGCAACACATGTATTACCATGTATATTTACAGCGCTGTCACTTAATGGCTGTGAAAATGAAGAGGCCCCATCATTCTTGGAGCATTATGAAGGTAGCTTCACTCATGAATCAATGGAGGTAAATATGACAAATGGTAGACATCTTGAGATGAGGAATCTTTTCTCCTTCCTAGATGAACCTTTCTCAATGAGCATCTCACAGCTCAAAGAGAGACTTCTACCTGCAACAGATCCAAAAATTCATTGGTTTTAGAGGGCCTTTGGTGAAAAGAGAATCGCATTGAGAGATATCATTGGAGGTGCACTTCAACATTTCATGAAGTGAAACGTTCTTAATCAGTTTGGGAAGGATGGTATTACACAAAGGGAGGATACCATGATTATGCAACACATCATTCACCATCCACATTGGGATGAGTGGATGAGGATGATAAGCAAGGGGTTGCATGACCACTTGCAGATTTATGACATAGGCCAGCAAGCTTGGTTATGTTGGTTTCCCTTAGGAGATTTTTGTCACTGCCCAAAGGCTCCTATTTCTTTGATCCATGCCTCGAAGAACACTTATGAAATGAAGAAGGATGCATGGCTACGCTGGCTACTCTTGGGTGAGTATGGTTACCACCCAATAGCTCATATTTTTCTGATTCATGCCTTATATATCAATGTTAAAATGCAGCAAAAGAATCCATGTTAATTTTGGTTTCCCTTGAGAGAGTTTGGCCACCACACGACATCTCCTATGTCTATGTGTTTTGTATTAGGTAAATCTTGGGATGATGCTCTCATGATGTGCATTGACTGTGTTTATTTGTATTGGGCTGATGTGACATTCGACATGTCAATTAGTATGTTCTTGCTCCATGAGGCACATGAGGAGGAGAGAAAGCAACAATATCTCTTGTTGCTTTGGTTGCTTTTGGGGGAGTTTGGCTTGTCCATCTTACATGGAGGAGATGGAGGATGGAAGCAAAGGGCCTTACTCTACTCTGGTGGTTACTATTAGGAGAATATGGTTTGATATCTTTGTCTACCCATATAACTCCTTCCCTTCTTCTTTTGCATAATGTTGGAATGATGCTTGGATCCAACAAGGCCAACATTGCTAAGGATGAGAAAATATCAATGCTCAATCAAAATCATAAAGCATGGATGAAGAGATGTATTGTGAGATGGAGCTTTTCCTTTGTGGAAAGAGCCACTTTATTTTATGTATCTCATGTATTAATGATGATGTTGAACATCATATGGTTGTCACTTGGTACTTCATGATGGAAGGAGGACATCTAACCATGTAGTTGGAAGTCATTCTATATATTTTTGAGAGACGGCTTTGGAACCAAACATGCATAACACATTGCAGAAAATGGAGGAAGCCTTCCTTATGTGGATGCTATTTGGAGGGGAATAGATGGATTTGCATCTAATTTTGGAGTTGGTTGAGGACAAGAAACATTTTTCTGGGGGGGAATGTAATATTCCCAAATTTTCACATTATATTTGGAATATTAGAGTCCTTGATTTTCTTAATAAATTAAGTAAATAAAAGGGTGGAGGGACCGACAAACCTCAAAGATGAATAAAATACACCTTTAATGTGTGTATGTGGATATTTTAGATCTAGATATAGAATCATGGAGTAGTGGAGTAGCTCCATTTATGGAGATCATGTCTCATTTATGAGATAGATTATGGAGGATGAAATAGTAAAATAAGATCATAGATCTCAAATATAAAATCATGAGGATCTTTGTTAAGGTCAACTGATATCATAGTGCGTTCAAAGAAGATCGTGAAGCACTTATCATAAGATAGTGGAGGAAGTGCTGCATTTAATGCACACATGATGGAGAGGGTGATCATCCCATGTGAACATGATGGAGAACATGAGGCTATAGCGCAGTGAAACATGGAGACTATGTCCACATGTACAGTGCAGATTTGGAGTGGACCCAGGCTATGGAAGGCTCATGCATATAACAAAGGTGAAGGAACAAAGGAAGGGATGATTTTGGTTATTCATTTCTTTATCTGTTTAGATCTATATTTCTCTTAGGAAATTTCTATGTAGACTTGGGTTGTTTAGCAGAGTTTGCAGTGTTGCTTAGCATAGGGTGTTCTCAAGCAGGAATCCCACCTCTTTCTTTGAGTAGCTCTAGAAAGAGGATTGTTCTTCATTCCTTATCAGGAATTGGTGCCATCTTCAGGAGGTTGTTTCTATCATTCAGCTTGGAAACCATTGAAGGATTCATCCTGCCACTTTGTTCTTCAGATCTAGCCTTTCAGGAGCAGCAGATCTACATCTGGCATTTAGGCCATTGGGTTTTACCTCCATGCAGTAGTAGTCCCTTCAAGGATTGCGCAGTCCAGTCCTGTAGATCTATTGGAGGAAGGAAGTTTCCAGTATTTTAGTTGGAAATCCTATGAGGGATAACCTCCTCACATCAGATCTATTTTCTCCATCACTAAGGAGTTGATTTGACACATCTGGCAGCAGGCTACTGAGCCTCCCTCTCTGACAATGTAGTTTTCTAAAGTTGTTGTTCATCCAGTAGCTATTTTCAGTGGAGGATATTGGAGGAGATAGATATTGAGCTTTTAGCCCAAATATCTAGTGAAAGGATCAACCCTTCTTGCATAGATCTGATTATACATCATTGCAACCATCATATCATTAGATCTAGCTTCAGATCTGCATTCCCAACAACATATTTGTGAATCCCTAAGAGGGTGGTTTTCTTAGACTTATAGATCTGAGAAATCCCTTCTGGCTTATCTTGGGAATCCATAATTGAGCCCAAAAATAAAATTTAAGCATCATCGGAGCTCCCATTCTTCCTAGATCTAACTTTCTATCTTTCAGGAAGTTGCGTTCCCTACAGTTACAGTAGGGGCAATGCAATTTACCTTCCATCAGAGCAGCAATTACACCATCCCTTTTAGGATATCATTGCAGGGTCATTCTAGGCTACTCTTGTGGCTTGAGTGTCTCATATTTTGAGCATTTTTGTACTTTTTTTTTGCGCCTCCAATATAATAAAATGGCTTAGCTATTTCTGTGCATTCTTATGTGTATATAGATTTATTGTTTACTTTGCTGCAGTTCTTATATTGTGTTTTAGTATTATTGCATTCTCCCTTTTGGGATATTACACAAATGATAAGTAAATCATATGGATTTTATCTCCTTCTTAAAAGCAGAGAAATTAAATCTTGGAACAATATATATATATATATATATATCATTGAGAAACCAATCAATGCACTAGAAGTTATAAATGAATCCTTTGTATTTGTTTTTTTTCATTCTGTGATACAAAATAAAAGGAAGGAAATGTAAAGGGATTTTGTTTCTTTCTAAGAAACAAAAATGTTCATTTAGTACCTGAATATCTGTATTTGTTCCATATTTAGAATCGAGAGAGGAAATAATATGTAAAAGGAAAGATACTCTAGGAATTTGAATGCCACAAGCATCCATTAATCTATCCATCCATCTCAGCTCCTGCTGCAAATTTTCCAATGAAAATTGATTCAAAATTGATGTCTCACTTAATTTATTGCATATCACATGTAAGAAATTAGGAAACTATTTTTTCAATAAAAGTAGGGAAACATATTTGTTGTAATATAGATCAAAACTATACGTACCAAGAAAAATACATAATTTTTTTTCATTAGAAAAAAACTAAACATTTTTATTAAGGTAAAAATGTTTTACATAGTCACGGATTCTGAGAAAAGCTAGATTGGTGTCATTCATCTAAACAAACCTACTTTTGTCATAGCTAACTGATATTATCACCCTATGGCTACAAATGAAAGTATAGAAGAAATAGACATTGATATTAAAAATAAACATTTCTAAGGTATATGACAAAATGCCTCAGGAAAAGAGAGGATAAAGATACCAAATGAATGGTTCCATAATACAAGACAGATTCCCTTTAAACCAAAAAGTAACCATAGGAAAGAAAAAAAGCTTAAAGAATTTCAAAACTGCCTTGACATTGGATTGTACCCTCCACAATCAGCTCAAAATGCATCATCCCCGGTAAGAGAGATGGAGCACGCTTAGAGAGTTCATCAACTTCAAAATTTTGTTCTTTAAAAACATGCTGGAAGGAAATCACCAAGAAGAGGTACTTTAAATCCATAATCTCCCACATCCAGTTGAAAAGGGAGGGAACCTGTAAGGAATTTCGGTCATGAATCCATTTCATCATTGAGAGGGAGTCTATAACAACCATAATGTTTCAACATTGAGCCACTAAGTGACTTGTAAGGCACCCGGTAAGGCTAACATTTATGCCCTACAATTATCCCCAAAGCCACCAAACCATTTGAAATGATAGGAAATTTCAAATTTAATGTGTAGGGTGACTCCACAACCACAACGCCCACCAGTTGAAGCCCCATTGAAGAAGAAAATTGGGAAAGTGTTGGATAAGTAAACCAGTGAGATATTCTTAAAGGATTCCTTCAGGCACCAAGTGTTTATTTCTTGAAAATGTTCAATAATGAGAAGAGATGACAACTTGGGATCAAGAGAGATCTCTTCAAAGATGTACTCATTCTGAGAGTGCCATGTGCACCAAAAAATGTAAAGAGGAATAGCCTGGAATGCTTTTGAATTTCTTTCCCATGAAAAAATTCCAAGCAGTAATGGAAGACCTATTGCCAACAAACTAGATCCCCAAGAGAGAGGATACCTTCTTCCATATGTCCAAAGCAAAGGGACAGTATGAAAATATTTAATAAATCTTCCAAATCAGATTGCAGATTGCAAAATGAGCATCTGCCAAGTCCCACAAAACCATTCTTCAAGAGAGTATCCCATGTTAATATACAATTGTGTAGGATTAACCATGTGAAACATAAAATATTGAGGGGCGCATCCTAGTTCCACAAGTGGGAAAAGAGATAAGCATAATGGAGAGCTTGAGTATAGGAAGTGATGTGTTTGTAAGCTTCAGAGGCCATGATATTTCCATTGAATAAATGACCGTACCAAACCAATATGTCCGAACATATTGAGATTGTGATATCTTCCTAGCATAGATTACTGTGACATTCTTCCCACTCTGCCTCCAGATAGGTTGGGACCCCAATATCCCAATCATGAGGCCAATTGGATAATGACAAAGGAAATTGGGGACCCCTCCAGATGTTGGACAAGGTTGAAAATCCTTTTTGATTGAGAGCATGAATGATGGGGCCTGAGAGGAAGTGGCATCCTAGAATACCTTTGATCGTGTCCATCCCCATGTGGACCTTCTAACTATCACCAAATGCCCAACAAATATTACTACTCATCCATGGTTTTTCAATCCGAAGGCTTCACCACGTAGCCGATATACATTATTTTGATGGTAATCTATCACAGATCCACTTCTCTAATCCATGATGGTGGATTTATTTTTCCATCATAATAATTTTCCATATCCCTTTTTCTCCAAATATTTTCCATAGGTTGGTAGCCATGAGGGCTATGGTAAAACTTATGAAATTCAAAATGCCCAAGCTACCTTTATTTATTGGTCTGGATATCAAATATAGACTAACGACGATGATCCCTCTTTTATATCTGAACCTATACCATAGGAAATTGGCCACAATGGATTCAATTTTCTTGATAATAGATTAGGGAATGTGAAAAATATGCATCCAGTATGCTAGAATTTGTTGGAAATCGTCTGAATCGTGATTTCCCCGCCTCTGATTTTTAACCATATATGGTCCCAAAAATATAACATTCTCTGAAATTTATGGTCCCAGACCGAAGACTTGTAATTGCAAGGCTTCAAATGGTAGCCCAAGCATTTTAATCCATTTGAGAAAGAATATATATTTACCTCAAACATAGATGCAATCCCTTTTATCTCCAATGAGTTTCCATCATAAGATATAAGTTCTACTTTTTAAATTTTGAGCCCACAAGTTTTGTTGACTTTTAGAAGGCTTGTAGAATGCTTCCCATTCTGAAATTTGTTCTGCCCCTACACATAAAATGTCATCCACGAACAATAGATGCGATAGATGGAAATTTCTATAAATTCCAAAACCTTTATTAATACCATCCTCATTCATGGTGTTGATCCCTCTACATAATCCATCCATTACTAGAATAAATAATAGTGGAGATAATGCACATCCTTGCCTCAAACCATTGTTGATTTTGAAGAAATTATGGGCTCCCCAATGACGAGGACCACCATAGATGCATAGGTGATGCATGCCATTATCAATTGTATGTGCTTGTTTTTTAAACCAATTTTGTATAGAATCATGGTGAGGAACTCCCAATCCACAAAATCGAATTCCCAGTTGAGATAAATTTTCATTTCCTTTTTTTGACTAAGTGAATCCCTTCTTGAGCAATGGCCACTGTATCCTAGATTCTCCTGCTAGAAAATAAACCAAAAATTTATGGTGAAATATGTGGGGAAATGACCATTTTGACGTGATTAGCGATAAGGTTGGACGTTATTTTATGGAAAAAATTAAAAAATGAGATTGACCTATAATCAATGAGAGATAGAGGAATATATTTCTTATGAATTACAGTTAGGAAGGTTGAATTGATTCACCTAGAAATTTACCAAAAACTCTGACTGCTTCCACCATATCTACTAATTTCACACCCATCACATCAATGAAAAGGAAAAAGAATTCACTAGGCCAACCAACAGGACCAAGACTCTTGTCTTTGGCCACATGCTTGAAATTTTGGAGCAACTCCTCTTCAATGATCTAATAATCCATCATATCATTGTTCTCATTGTTGACCCATGTTGGAAAAATATTGACAAAATCCATTTTTTTGGCCATGAAATCCTCCTCCCTTTCCTAATATTAGTTTTTAGAGTAATGGTATGCTACCTCTTTGATCTCCTTGAAGGATAAATGAATATTCCATGTTCCATCTTCGATTTCCCACATTTATATTGTTTGTTTCATTTTGGATGCATCCCTATGGAAGAATTTAGTATTTCGATCTCCTTTGATCCATGCTAGTCTAATTTTCTATCACCATTATTCTTCCTGTAATTTGAGAATTTTATCCTTTCTAATCATTGGTTATAAAATGGCTCAATGTTGTTGATCATAGAAGTAGCCATGGGAAAAAGAGAATTTTATTTATCAATTTTTAAGAGATCCTTTCTAAGCTCCATCTTTCTCCTTTTGATCCATTTTCTCACTGATGTTTTTAATCTTATAATATTTTCCAATACCACATATATCGAATCTACAATGTTAGGGATGAGAGGGCGGGAACATGATTGCTGCACTAAATCCTAGAAATCAGGCTCATTCACCCACATCTGGTTGAACTTAAAAGGAATTTTTATGCCATCCAAATTGTCCATCCATTCGAAAATGATGGAATAATGGTCAGAGATATTCGAGAAGAAAGGCCATGATCTAATTTGTGTCATTATTTAGTACAAAAGAGAGTCCACCAGGAAACTATTAATTTTTTTTTTTTCCCTCCACACCCAGCCTACCATTTCTCTATGTCGAGCATATTGGATCAAGGGCTATGTCTCAAAGAGCCTTGTGACTAAGGAGGTCTATAAAAAAAATCACCAATGGATCTGGTTTTTCCCTATTGCACCATCATTATCCCACATTCAATGTGAAGTTTAGATCCGCTGCGAAAATCAGTGGATGAAAGACCAATATGCCTGAAGAGTCAATCAGTTCCCAAAATGACTTACGATTATTATATGGGGAAAATATATTTAAGATTTAGAGCTTAAAACTCCAGCCGCGAGCATGGCTAGTCAATACTATGCCATCATTTAATTTATAGGCCTTGAAAGTGAAAAATGTAGGATCCCAGATGATTGTAAGCCCACCTAAAATACTAAAAGAGTTGGTAGCGCAACCATTCCATGATGGATAGATTATGAGTAAAATATTGAGGGCTTTCTCCTTAGACAACATTGTTTCTTGTAGGAGGACTATTAATGAGAGATTGGTTTTAATGTGGTATTTTAGGAATCTCTTTGTATGGGAGGATCCCAACCCTCTCAAATTTAGTTACATGAGTTTCAATGGGAACTAGATGATACAAGATATTTTTCTCTAACGTTTCAGTAGAGTGAGTCCTCTCTACTTTCGTTGGACTCATTAGAAGGCCCCAGATCAAAGGGAGGAAATAGGGTCTCCTCCAGAGTTTCAAAGAATCGAGAATTCATTTTGCATTCAATGTCCCTAGTGAGGGTTAGTTTTATGAATTTAGGCTCTTTTTTCCTCCTGTGGTTGTGTACCAATGAGGCTGGACCCCATCATTCTTAGTATCCATGCAATGTATGTGTGTTTTCTTAATTTACATGCACTAAATACCTAGAACAGGAATATCATCCACTTCCTATATGTCGACATCATCCAATATAGGAGAGAGGGTCAAGTAAGGAATATTTTTGTTACAAATTGGGGACAAAAGCGAGATGTGAATTTTCTTACTGGTTGTGTGAGAAACCTCTTTTCCTTTCCTTTTTGTGGGGGCGCAGAATGGAGAATACCACAATTTATCATTAACTAATTTTCTATACTCCCGAGACCCAAATTCCATAGAATACTCTAGGGCCTTCCTAACATTTTGATCCAATTGTTAATTTCAATTTCCTTTGAGACAATTATTTTCCCATAAACGACCCCTTTTCCTTCCTATTGGGCTGCCTATTATGGAGAGTGATATCCTTTTTCTTCCCAATCTTTTCCCTATAGAAATTAGGGTAGTTTTCCAGATGATGACCAATATTGTGACATTCAAGGCACCTTAACGGGATTCCACAATAGTCAACTTGTTGTTTCAGATTTTTTTGGAGTTTTTGATAGATTTCTAGATGGGATCTCACAAAAAACATTGTGACTAAATTTTGATTTGTGTTCTTTGAAACAATTTTTTGATTGCATATGTGGATTCAACACTCTCAAAAACCCTTAAAGCACTTCAATTATGAATATTTCATTAGTCATCCCTACAAGATTGTGGAAAAATTAGATTAGAAAATAAACATGAAAACTTTTCGAAAAAATTACATTTAAATATTACACGATAAAAAATTATAAATTTAAAATAATTCAAAAATTTAATCGTAATGAAATTCCCATTTTGATTTTATTTAAGAGGGCATGTTATTTATGTAAATGAATTAAATAAAACATCTCTCACTCGCGCATCAATCCCAATTGTATCCCCATTGTCATTAAACTTTAAAATTGTATGAACGATTACAAGCTTAAAATAATTGAAAATTTTAATTCAATCAAATAAGATATATGTATTAAAGATTCAAAATAAATAAAAGACAGATATATTACATCTCTAGTTTCTCTTATTCTCCTATTCCTCTAGATGGGCGTTAGCTTTGTAGGTTAATGTATAATGTACAGAGAATCTACTTCTTCCAAATTTATTATAATTGAACTTAGAATATAATTTACTTATGTTTTTAATTATTTATAGAAAAATAAAAAAATAAAAATTATCACCATAAATAATTTATTTTGAAATATTATATAATACTTTATGTAGAAACCTTATACTAATCGGAATTTGGATTGGGGGAAAAAATTTGTCAAAAATTCAAAGTGCTAAGAATCACATCAAACCAGAACTACTGGATAGCACTCATCACCAGGAATCCGACGCACATTGTTTCATCGAAAACCGACTATGTATGTGAAAGCTAAAGCCTGTTGTTCAACATGCCAAATAGGCGAA
Source organism: Pinus albicaulis (assembly GCA_034641835.2). Classification (NCBI taxonomy): domain Eukaryota; kingdom Viridiplantae; phylum Streptophyta; class Pinopsida; order Pinales; family Pinaceae; genus Pinus; species Pinus albicaulis. The sequence continues at coordinate 1,052,354,516 of CM076582.1, read as the reverse complement.
TTTAAAAAAAGAGAGAGGGTCAAACAGGCTCAAAGGTAAAAATTTGGGTTTTTCCACCTGCCAATGGCATGTTTACAAGTGTCAAATTTTGAGTGGCCCAAATTTCTGGTTTTTTGGCAGTTTTTGGTTGTTTTGTGGAGGACCAATAAGATGTTGACATGTGGCTAGCACAGATGTCGCCACGTGCCCCTCCCAAAGGCCAATTTTTTGGCTAATATCCAAAGTCTGAATTATGTCATATTACAAAGGTCAAATTTATATTATTTTGGTGCAAAAATTATTTAATGGTGAAAGGGCAGAGGTCGGGGTCACGAGTAATGTCAGAAGGGCAGAGGTCAGGATCAAACCTGTGACCTCACCCACGCAAACCAACACACATACCAAATGTGCTATAAATTGTTTCTTATTATATATGCGCAAAACACATATTTATGTTTTAAAATGGATTTCAGTAGAGGCTTAAAGGGATAGCCCTTGGTCCACGGTATCATGGCCCCAGAACCAGAAGCGGAGTGCTCCGATTATTATGGCGGAGTTTAAGATTTTAAGCAGGGTTTAAAAAACCCTTAAAACAAGTTTAGCATGCTAAGTCGGGGTTTATGTAAAATGCGCTTAATTCAGTTAACTTGGAATTATACATTAAATTAAACTCCACTTAACGTTAATTAAACCTGAGTTTAATTAAGTGGAGAAAATGGTAGAGCCCCTAAATCCGGTGTTACCTCCAAAATTAGCCGGCTTAATTGGAATTTCGCCAGATTTGGAGGAGTTTTCCTAGGGAAAATTGAGGAAGTCGTAATTTTTTCATATTTTGACCAATTTTGGCTCAAGAAGAGTCATTCTTAAATAATTTGGATGCTCTGAGCATGATGGTATAGGTTGTAGAGGCGTTGGAGCACTTCTGTAACTTATTTTTTCACTTTTAATATTAAAAAAGCTTAGGGCCACTAGGAGAGGAGGTCATGCCTAGATCAGCTGAAGACCATTTTTAGAGCTTGAAGAGTCTATTTTGAGGTTTTCTGGTCTTCTGAATCCAATGGAGTATGTTGAAAATCCATTGGAGCACTGTAGGTGCCTATAATCAGATAATTGACCATTAATCCAAATAGGGCCTAACAAGTTGAAGCATGTCCATGGAGATGTAGCCAAGGAGGGGTGAAATTTGTTATCAGCTATTTTGTAATGTGTTTTTTGCGTGTTATTTCACTACAATATATTTTTTGTACATGTGTTTTTAACAGCTAATTAACTCATGAATTTCTCATAAAAGACACTAAAACTTGACACATAAACCCCTTCACAATTGGATAATTTGAGGCGATCCTAAACACACTTTTTTTTATACTGATGAGGGAGCTAACACAAAAAAACTAGTTTTCCCATATTCAGATGAAGTTGGTATCAGATCACAGTTTAGCTCATTTTTGCCTAAGTTGGTTTTCCAAGGTTAGATATAGAATTAGCTATTTGTTTTGTATTTGTGCAAGAATAATTTAACTGTGTGCAAGTTTATGTGTGTAAGGATAAGGTCAATATTGAGAGCTCAGTTTTCAAATCACAACAAATAATATTGTTATGCATCAAGTGTGATGAAAACTTCATCAAACACTGTTTCTAGTCAATATTCCTTAGCAAGACTCTTTAACAAAGAGATCTTACATAATCTAGTCTACATCATGAATGATATGGTGCAAGAGATGTATGAATATAAGAGGGAGAGAATTATACTTCAAGGGCAGTCTATTGACATGAAGGAGGAGAAGAAAGAGCTTATTGAAAAGATGCATGAGATGGAGATTCAACTCCATGATGCCAAGGAAACTCTAGCCAAGTATGTGCATGAAAAAGAGGTATGAAATTCAGTTTTATCTTCCTTTTATTCTCAAAATGAATGTGTAGGTTCTTTTGAAAGACACACTAGAGGAATAGGGTCCAAATTATTGATGAATATGGGTTGTCAAGGTAAAATATTGGGAAAACATGCACAAGGCATAGTTGAGCCAATTATTGTTGAGGAAATACCTAAGTATTTGGGTCTTGGTTATGGAGAACATGATGGAGAATGCTCCAAATCCAAGGAGGCACATGAAGGTGTTCCAAAAAGGACTTTCATTTCATGTTCATTACCTCAAGCTTGTGAAGATTCTGTTCATGAGGAATGAAAAAATTTTACACCCACTTTGCAAGAAGATGCTCATAAGCATGAAAATAATGAAAATGGAAAACAAGAGCATGTTGAAAGCTCTAAATTCATTGAATCCATTGTTGTAATTACGAAGAGAGCCACTACCTCATCAAATTCACCTCCTCAATATGGTAACAAAGGTTAATGTGCAAGGTGTAAATATGCCATTAATAAAGTTCCTTTTGATTATGATAAACATGGTAAATTTTCGCATAAGATTTGGAGAAAGTTTGCATGTTCCTTTTGTGGTTTGAATAACCATAATGTTTAAAGATATTGGAAGAAGATAGCCATGCACAAGAAAATTTTAAAACAAAGGAGGTAGAAATCCAAAATTCCATTGGATAAAGCAAACCATGTTGAAAAGAAGATGCAATTGTTTTGCATTCATTATCGTAAGCAAGTTCATGTTGTAGACAAGTGTTGGACTTTGTATCCAACAAGTCATCCTCGACATTTGAAGAAGGTGGAGAGACAGATTGAAAAGAATGGAAATGAGGATTCCATAATTGATGTGGGTTAGGATGATACACATGATGAAGTGCAGCTGAAAGAATCGCCATTGAAATGGTTTGGTAAGAAATGGTTAGATTTCTTATCCAATTAAGGCCTTGTATGTCTTTTAATGATTGATGAAAATCTTGTCTTATTAATGCATTTCTTTTTCTATACAGTTCATGTTGCATGTTTATGCCAGGAAGGTGTTTGACAAGTAGAGTTATGTTGACTCACTTAGATGCAGCAAAGATGGCAATTTGCACATGCTTTTGTTTGACTAGAGAGTCAGTTGTTTGAAGAGGCATGTTTTGTCAAATTGTGATTGGTCGATGAGTTTTGACACCAATATGTAAGATTACATGACGATGTTCACATGAAGTGAAATTTTTTGCTTTGAAGGAGAAAAATGATATGTCGTCAAGTTATGTTTATTTCATGATGTGTTTTTTAAGTTAGTGGTTTTTCTTATGATGAGATGTCTCAAGATTTTGAGAAGGTCCACTCTTGAGCAAGAGGATCATGATTAGACTTCAATCTAAAATCATGGCATGAGCAACATGTCAATACTGGAGGATGATGAAATCAAATCAGAAAGAGGGATAAGATGCCAAAAAGATTGCATCCAAAACAAAAACCATTGTAGACCATTTGATGTGCATGATGCTAAGAAGAGAAAGAGACGGCGAATGCATTCTTCCAGATGACGCCCATTTGGAACCATGGAGGTAAAAATAACGCTCATTTCTTTTCTTTTGATTATTGATATTGGAACTCATTGTTGTAGTTCACTTAGATGGGCTTAACTTGGAAAAGTGGTTTCCAAGGAGAAGCTTGCATCAAATGCATGTTTGTGCAAAAGAAGAACATGATTCTCAGTGGGAAGGTTATCTATTATTTTTCCAAGCACCGAGGAATCTCTTTGGTACAAAAAAGTGTTTAATCGATCAGCAAGTAGCCAACAAGTATTGGATTGGGTTAGGAGCAAAAGGAGGACATTGGTTGAAGTGCCAAGCCATTGGCAATGCAATGCATGTCAGTGAACCCAAGTGGTTGTCATGGAGATTTTTCCAAGTATCATCAAGTTGATAGAACTTGGGAAAGAGAAGAGTATTTAGCTCTTATCAAATAACCAAATTTTGTGGGTCCAAAAGCATGTCATGGGGAAGGAGTGATTTGAATCTGGATTGGGGGCAAATATTTTCCAAAAATTCAAAGTGCTCATAATCACACCAAACCATAATGACCGGATAGGGCTCATCACCAGGAATCTGCTGCATTTTTTTTCATCAAAAACCGACACCATATGTGAAATTTATAGCCTGTTGTTCGCCATACCAAAGAGGTGAATTTAAAAAAAAAATGGTCAAACAGGGTCAAAGGTCAAAATTTGGGTTTTTCCATGGGCCAATGGCATACTGAAAAGTGTAAAATTGTGAGTGGCCCAAATTTCTGGTTTGTTGGCAGTTTTTGGTTGGTTTGTGGATGACCAATAGGATGATGACACGTGGCTAGCCCAGAGGCCACCACATGCCCCTTCCAAAGGCCAATTTTTTTGTTAATATACAAAGTCTGAATTATGTCATATTATAAAGGTAGGGTTTATATTATTTTGGTGCAAAAATTATTTAATGGCAGAGGTCGGGGTCGAACCCGCAACCTCCCCCACGCAAACCAACACACATACCAACTACACTGTCAATTGTTTATTATTATATATAGTGAAAAACACATATTTATGTTTTCAAATGGATTTCGGCGAAGGTTTAAAGGGCCACACCAGAGGGGCCAGCTTTTGGTCCATGGGACCATGGCCCTTGAGCCAGGAGTGGAGCGCTCCAATTATTATGGCAGAGTTTAATATTTTAAACAGGGTTTAATTAACCCTTAAAACAAGTTTAGTGCACTAAGTCGAGGTTAATGTAAAACATGATTAGCTCAGTTAACTCAGACTTATCCATTAATTAAACTCCACTTAACATTAATTAAACCCGATTTTAATTCGACGGAGAAAATGGTGGAGCCCCCAAATCTGGCACTGCCCCCAAAATTAGCAGGCTTAACTAGAGTTTCTCAAGATTTGGAGGAGTTTTCCAAGGGAAAATTGAGGAAACCATAACTTTGGCATATTTTGACCAATTTTGGCTCAAGAAGAGTCATTACTAGATGATTTGGATGCTCTGAGCATGATGGTGCAAGTTACAGAGACATTGGAGAACTTCTATAAGTGATTTTTCCACTTTGAATATTAAAGAAGCGTAGGGCCACCAAGAAAGGAGGTCATGCCTAGATCAACTCAAGACCATTTTCAAAGATTGAAGAGTCTATTTTGATTTTTTGGGCCTTATGAGTCCAATGGAGTAGGTTTCAAAGCCATTGAAGCACTTTAGGTGCATGTAATCATATAATTTAGCATTAATCTAAACAAGGCCTAGAGAGTTGAAGCAGGTCCATGGAGATGTAGCTCAGGAGAGGTGAACTCCGTTATTAGCTACTGTGTAATATGTTTGTTGTGTGTTATTTATCTGAAATTTTTTGGTTGTACATGTGTTTTTAACAACTAATTAACTCATGAATTTCTCATAAAATACACTAAAACTTGACACATAAACCCCTTCACAATTGGCTAATTTGAGACGATCCTAAACATACTTTTTTTTATGTTGATGAGGGAGCTAGCACAAAAAACTAGTTTTCCCATATTCGGATAATATACTAGGGTTCCCTCTCAAAACACGATGTCTATCATGCCTCCTGTCACACCCTTACGTCGATGGTGTCTTACAACCACACATAGGCAGGTGCAACCGCCCAAATTTTTTATTTCACCACTACATAACCTCCCAGACTACACCTACTCAATAGTTAACTAATTTTCTCTAAGTGTTATCATGCAACGGAAATTAATTCAATTGTATTTGTTCTATTAAACTTCATATGCAGCAAATTAAAATCAATTAACAGTGTACACACATATCATAAGTGGGAGTGGAAACTCTCAAATTAAGTCTAAGCACTCAATAATAATTCTGCAATTTACAATTTACAAAATTATAGGTCTTTACAAGTCCGTGTAGCCGATGAATGATTTGCACACCTCCTGCTTAAATCGTGCACCATTCGTGCACTTCACGAATGTTGAACACTTCTTTGCATTGTCATGTCTCTTCTGCACTACGTTCGTGCCACTTCACACTTCTGTATTGGCCCATCGTTCATAACTCAACATGTTCACAACATGGACCATGACCCTTCCTTCGATCGACAACTCCACTACTATTGTCATGACTCAAATCGCATGTTCACCCAGCCCACGAAAATCTCATGCAACGCCGAAACGCACCCACTATAGTGGCCTATCTGCTGAGTCGTGCAGTGACCGAATCGGTGCGCTCTTTTTTTAGTTGTTCCTCCCTGCTCTACCATGTAGTGACCTGACTCCAAATTTTCTCAGCCCACACACTACAAATATGCGGAAACGTCGAGTCTCTGTTTTACCATAGAGCTTACCATAGTCCTGCATTCACTACTGAATTGCAGCCTACCCATCCGCCTGTAGCTTCTCCTCCCCTCGTACTTCATTCTATCTTTTAACTTGCGTTGTTTAATGGTTAGATGATGCTCTCCACTCCACACCACTCCCATATTTATACTCCCGACTGATGCATCCTTTGCATTTCCATATTGGTCAGCCTGCCCATGAAATATGTAGTCGGCCTAGCATCCATGACACACGTCCATTCATCAAGTACTGCATCGTTTGAGTTCTCCATGGGTCTGCCCACACATGCACTGTCTATCGACCTGAATTCCAACACGCCCATGACTTAATTATTCACTTATCACTCACACGGCCATCTCGTCCATCCAATATCATGTTGCTCGACTAGCTTTCTCTGTTGACCTGTCCAGCGTGTTCAGTCACCTGAATTCTCGTGCACTCAGGGCACTCGTCCACTCGGGCTCCCAAATCATCTATCCCGACTCACTCTTTCCTAACTTGTCACACTCGTGTTTCCCATGTGCATCTGTCGTGTTGAGTGGGCGCCCATATGATGCCTTTAAATGAACACACCCAACCGATGATTCTTTAACTCGATGCTTTTAACCGAAGTCTCCCAAAGTCACATTTAACCAAATGCCTCCACCCTAGATGCCTTTAACTAAACGTGGGTGCCCGTCACACATCTCGAGTGCACTCACAGACATTTAAATAAATTCATTGGCTTTTCAACTCCCTTAGGCGCTTATCAAATCGATGCCTTGACATCCTCCTCCACTTTAAAAATGTTGTCACCCTTGACAACACCATCCCAAAAATCTCCATCACTAAGATAATCATCTCCATATAGGCACCCAAATAGCTCTACCCATGACTTGATCCATGACCAAATCCTGTACTAATTTTGCAAGAAAATCATGTCTTGGATCCCCCTATGATGGTGACTAGTTGAGTAGCTAATCCAACTGTAATGTCTCCTCAACAACAAGGCATGCATCTCACATCATCATGGTTGTCATCGCATCCTATTGTCAATCGCATCTATCTTGCCTCCAATGCTTGCTCATTAGGTCAAAGAGGACTCACTGCCTTAGAAAAAAGACAATGAGCCTAATCCCCATGCTTATTGTATAAATAAGTGGGATATGGTTGAAGGCCTTCCATCCTCCTTCTCTATGTCATGTATGTTCTTGACTCTCTTGATAAGTCTAAACAACATCTATTATCCTCCAGTACCTCTAGTCTATATGTCAAGTCCATAATACTATCAAAAAATTATCTCATAATCTCCTCCTACTTTATGATTGTTTCCTCTACACAGTCCAACCTCTCATAGACTTCTTCATCCCACTTGATTTCCTCCACATTCAATTCTATAAACTTACACCCAATTGTCATAGATGTCACAGTAGGAACACCCAATGGTTCATCCTCCATCCATCATAAGTATACAACTTCTTCATATGTCGTAGCATCATAGCTTCATACTTCTTCATAAATTCTATCCCTGGAACTTCTTCTTAAACATCCATCCGCACAACTATGAAGTTGAATTTCCAAAGCCACTCACCATTTAGCACCTCCACATTCTCTTCTATGCCAATAACTTGATCTGCTGGATAGTTCATTGCCTTAAGGTGAGATTGAGTTGGATAAATTTTGAAACCAAATTTCCTTATTTTGTCCTCTCTAATTAATTTGTGGGTTGCACCACTATCCACCATGGCGAGCAATGTGCCCTGCCTAATCTTCATATCCACATATTCCAATTTTTTCCTCTTAATATCATGCCTTGGGATAGCCTCTATTCCTGCCGCAACACATAATATTTGCATCATCCAAACCCCTGGTTATTCCTTCTTATTTGCATCAGATTATGCTAAAGCTGCCACTATCAGTATTGAAGGAAAAAACTTCACCATATGATCCGCCCTGCACGACCAGCATTACATAGGTTTATTTGCCTTCAGTTTTACATCTAATTTTACATGATCCTCCTTTGTAGTCTTCTCTTTCAGTTTATCGGACTCCATTTTCTTCTCTTCAATCCCTTCATCATAATGGTCTATCAGTGTGTCAATTGCAACAAATGCCTCTTCAAGTGTATTAATATTTTACCTCTTCACCTCATTCTGTGCCCAAGGTTTTAATCCAATGATGAAGTTCAAAACCTTGTCCCTTTACACCAATTATGTATTTCCAAGATCATACTCGAAAATTTCCATTGATATGCCTGGATAATCCCTGTTTTGTTAATGTATTTGATCTTCATTCTTGCATCTCAAGTCTCATATTTTGGGGTAAAGTGAGTTCACATCGCTTCCTTCATTTCGTCCCAAGTAGAGATGTCATGAGCATCCCCATGAGAAATTTGATCTACTTTCCTTCTCCACCACATCTTGGCATACTTTGTAAGTAATTGAGCAACTACATTAACCTTAGACCTATTCATTAGAAGGCCCCAAGCATTCCAAGTATTTCTCAATATCCCATAAAAAGTTCCCAAGTGTATTTGTGCTTCTCACCCTATCATAAGAATTGGGTTCCTTGAGTTTAACATGCTAAAATCCTCTGACCAGTCCCTGCCCAACCACTTTCTTCAATATTGCAATATCAATGAGAGCCTCATCAAGACTCTTTCGCTATTTTTTGATCTCGTCAAATCCTTGATCCTTCACAGCTCCACAGTCCTTGAATTCATTCACATTTTGTCCATATTTCCATTCAAGACACTCATATGGTTCCTTGAGTTTATGATGTTCCTCTTCCTACTTCATGAAATTATCTCTAAGCTCAACATTATCGGCTTCCAATGAATCCACTTTTGAAGTTACTTCAACCATATGGTCCAACAACTTGTTCATAAAAATTATCTTGAGACTCATGCTAGAATCACCTCTAACCTGAGGTTCCTCCATATTATCTGCCATCAAATTTTCCCTTAAACGTGTCACAACCATTGAATTCCTTATGTTGTCTTCTGACTAACTACAAATGTTCCTAGCTTCAATACCAACTGCAACCACTTTTGTCGTAATCCTACTTCTTGTCAAAGCCCCCTTTCTACAAAACGTGACCTAATACCAACTGTCATGCCCCTACACCAGTGGTGTATTCAAACCATGCATAGGTGGGAGTGACGGCGCCGAAATTTTTCGTTTCACCATTACTTAATCTCATGGAATACATATACTCAACACTTAACCAATTTTCTCTAATTGTTATCATGCAGTGGAAATTACTACAACTATCTTTGTTCAATTAATATTCATTTGCAATAGTTTATAATAATTTGCAATAGTTTATAATAAATCAACAGTGTACACACATACCATAAGTGGGAGGGAAAACTCTCAAAATAATTCTGCCCACTCAATAATAATTCTACAATTTACAATTTACAAAATTACAAGTATTTACAAGTTTGTGCAGTCTCTTAACGACCTTCATAACTCCTTCCTGAATTGTGCACTTCACAAATGTTGAAGGTTGCCTTGCACTGTCATGTCTCTTCGACATTGTGGTCATGAAAATCCACACTTTCGTCTCAACCCACCATTCACCACTCAATCTGATAACAACATGGCCCACTTCCCTTCATTCAGTCGATGACTCCACCGGTGTTGTCATGACTCAAAACACCCATTCACCTAGCCCGCGGCACTACCGTGCAGCTCCTTAATACGCCCATCGTAGTGTGATGTCCACCCAGTCGTGCAGTGACTAACTCACCACATTATTTTTTCATTCATTCCACCCCTACTTGTCGTGTAGTGACCCAACTACAACTTTTCCTAGCCTGCACACTGCAACTTTGTGGAAACGATGAGTTTTTGTTTCCCCACAAAGCTTCCCACAGTCCTGTGTTCACTACGAAATTGCACCCTGCCCATCCACTTGTAGTTTCTCCTCCCCTCACACTTCTTTATATCTCTGAAATTACATTTTTCAATGGTTGGATGATACTCTCCACTCCACATAGCTCCCATATTTATATGCTACCCGTGTGATATGTTTACTCCCAACCGACACATCTTTTGGATTTCCATATGGGTCGGCCTGCCCATGTAATATGCAGCCAACTTTTCATCCATGCCACATGCCCATATTCCAAGCATCGCATTGCTTGATTTGGCCATTGGTCGGCTCGCCCATGTACTTTCCACTGACCTGCATGAAAAATTTCCCACAACCTGTCAGTTGGCCCATCACTCACCCATCCAACTTGACCATCCACTATCGTGTTTCCTGAATCATATTCCTGGTTGAATTTCCCAAATCATTCACTCACCTAATGAATAGCCTAGATCATCACACTTGTCTCACCCATGCACACCCATCGTGTTGGGTGGGCGCATGCCCGACACCTTTAACCAAACGCACCCAACTGACGTGCCTTTAACTGAACAGTTTTAACCGAAGTCTCTCAAAGTCACATTTAATTGAACACCTACACGCAATTCACCTTTAAATGAACATGTGTACACGTCGCACATCTTCGGTGCACCCACACGACTTTAGCTAAAGTCGTTGGTTTTTTTACTCCCTTGAGTGCTCGTCAACTCAAAACCCTGACACCTCTCATGCCGATGCAATCCAAATCATTAATGGATGAGGCTTGGTTGTCATATGCCTCCGTCAACTTTGCAAATTCCTTTCAATGTAGATGGGAAGGTGGTGGACATACATGGACTCAGCATACATAACCTAATTGGGAGATTCGTTTATACATTATTCCTTAGAGGGACATTCATTCCTGCATTAAAATTATTTGTAGTTGGTTTTCTTTGTTGCATTTGTAGAACAGTGAAGGTTGAGGAGTTTGGCACTAAAGGCAATGTTTTTCTTCCCTAATAGTTATGGTTTTTGAACGAGGATATGCTACGAGAGGAATGCAAGGAATAAATGTTCAACCTCCCCATCCATGACATTTCCAAGGGGTGGAATAATTTGATGATGATTTACTACATCATATTAGACACTTAGTCACAGCTATGGAAGTGGAGGAGCTTCAGAACACTCACAATGGTCTCTTTGAATTCAGGAACTTTCTTTCCCGTTAAAGGGATTAGGAAGAGGTCATGTGTGTTGTGGAAAGTATAATTTGGGCATAGATCTCCATTTGGTCTAGGTTTAGTCTACACTAATGGTCATGTTAGCTACTCTAGGAATTCGATTTCCTCCTCTATCCCCTCCTCTAGCTTTCTCCAACTTGTGAGAAATTTTGGAAAATGCAGACTTGATTCATAAATATACCAAGCTTCTTGTCCATGAACATCCAAGGTCTTAGAAAAATAAGGAAAAGCAACCAGCTAATCCCCTCTTTTCCTGCAATGTGGAGAAGGAGAACATTTAATCCAACACAACAATTGTTCTAGATAATCTTAGAGGTGAAACCTCACAGTAGGAGCCCAACACTAGAGCAGGTGAGATTTTTTTTATTCAGAATGACCTCCATGGTTACCAAAAGGGTATGATATTGAACCCTTTTAGTATTTTGATGAATACACCACCCTTGATATCAATATCTAGGAAAAGGTTTCTCAACCTCTACGACTTTACCATTTTCTTATGATATATATATATATATATATATTCAGAGAAAAAATAATATCTCTACACCTCATCCTAATATAAAAGATACATATTATTTTTCATAATTTACAATATGTTAAAATTTTAATTGTTAAAAATATTTTTTTTTAAACATATATTACATTAATACTCGAATAAAAAGTCGAAATTTATAAATCTACACCTCATCCTAATATAAAAGATACATATTATTTTTCATAATTTACAATATGTTAAAATTTTAATTGTTAAAAATATTTTTTTTTAAACATATATTACATTAATACTCGAATAAAAAGTCGAAATTTATAAATTATATAATTAAAATTTATATCTAAAAAATATTTAACTAGAAAATTAACCAAAATATGTCTAGAAGATGTCAAACAAGTGAAACACGTCAAAGAAAATACTTGAAGTTTCTATCATATTGAAATATACCTATTTATACCTATGTATTACATGATATCTACAACCATTGAATTCAATGACATCATGATATTTGATAAACTTAAGAATATACCTTATATTTTATTTTCTACTCTCGAAATCTAGATAAATGTGACATCCCTAGGTGATTGTAAATATTTAATAATTTCTTTGGTAAATAGGTGGACTTGATAAATTAAGAAGTAGAAGTAAGATTGAGATTTAAAATAAATCCAAGTAATGATGTATAATTTATTTTTTTTATGCTCAGTTCTAGAATTTACGAAGGGGACTTGAGTAATCTTATTTTTTTTACCCGTCAGTTAACAATTAAGGGTAGTTATTCCTCCTTTTCTTTACTGAGAGTTGAGGGAGAACTCAAGAAGGAATGATCAAAATTTGGATCAGGACCTAAAATTAGCTAAAATTTCAAAGGGCTCAAAATTCTTTGAACCTGAACGAATAGATAAAGTTCATCGCCAGGATTCTGGTGCAACTCGTTTCATCAAAATCCGAGTTCATATGACTGAGTTATCGTCTGTTGTTCATTTTCCAAAATAGGCTAAAAAGGAGCATAACAGGTACAATGATGATGTGGTAGGTATATTCAGCATTACAAGGAATATTCTCCATATTGCAGCTAGTGGCACTATGACAAGTGTCGTCTTCAGATTCGCCAAATGGCTTTGTGAAGAGAGAAATTGTCCAATGACCTTCAATATTCTTCCTAAGTTGGAATTTGAATTTTTTTTAAGGTTGGAGTACAACCCAACTAGAGGGCACCACACACCCTCTCTGGTGGGCCCTCTCCAACCCTTCGGTCGAATTATTACTTCACACTAAGGTTGCATATCAAGGTCGAAATGGTGGAATTATCATTGCATATTAAGGTTTAATGGTGAAATCTATATATATATATATATATATATATATATATATATATATATATATATATATATATATATATAGTTTAAAAACACCTCTTGCCGGAGTTTAACTAAACATGGAGGATCTTCTAACCAAGTTGACGAAGGTTTAAATCTGGAGGAGTTACCAAAGTTGGCGGAGGAATCTCGTTATAAATTATTTTAAAATTTATATGGCAGAGTGGGGGTCGAACCCATGACCTTCCGCCCGCCAATCGCACGCCTTACCAACTCCTCTGCTCAGTGGTTCTTAACCACTATGTTCACTGCATCAACTTATTGTTTACGCATCTGACGGATGGGGGTTGGAGGGGGCTAGCCCCGTGGGCTAGGTACCTCCCGATATGGCCAAAGCTGAAGAACCAAGCTCTAATATGAAGAACCGATGAAATATTAATTACGTTTAATTAATTTTTAAACATGGTTTAACCATGTTAAAACGTGATTAGCACTAAACGCGCTTATCATTTAAACTGCACTTATCCGCCCACCTAATCCAGATTAACACTAATTAGCCCACAGTTTATGCTGGTGGAGTTTTAGAGGAGATCGCCATTTATGGTGGACTTTCCATATTTAAAAATTTAACTGGTAGTCTCTTGAGTTTTAGTGGAGGAAATTGTGCAAAAATTGAATGTGCTCTATCTTGAGCATCACTCAGCAAAATTTCGAAAATCAATAGTCAAATTTTACTATCTTGGACCTTTGAAAGCCATGAGGACTTCTAAGAGTGTTTTTTCTACAAGATAGCTCAGGGAATCTCAAGGCCACCAGCAAAAGAGGCCATGCCCAAGGGAGCCATGGTCCATTTCCAGTGACTGAACAATCGATATAGGTGTACTTTGGTATTCTGAGCCCATTGGTACAGTCTAAAAGACCAATGGAGTTGAGCATCAGCTTGTAAAACAATTTGACCATCTTAATCCCAGAGAGCCTAGTCCGTCGATGGAGGCTCAAGGAGACATAGCCCAAGTGTTGAGGGTGAACTCCTTTATTATTTTGTTGTTGTGTGTTACTGGTTATTTCTTTGCAATTTATGTTTTCTTTTCATACATTTAATCAGCTAAAAAAAATTGTTAATTTCTCACACATAAAGCATATAAAAATCACATAAACTTGACACAAGAATTCAATTTCACAAACGAATGTATGAGAACGATGCTTAGATTATTTAAATGGAATAGAAGGTGATTGCACAGAAAAACAAGTCAACCACCTATTTAAGATCAAGGAAAGAGGGGAGAGAAATAAAAATAAGGCAAGAAACTACCTGAGGGGAAATCCAAAGTTGGAACAATGCTAGTGGAAAACTCCTAATTCCAGACTTGATCTGTGAAAAATTCTAAATAGAGTCTTCATGCCAACGAATTCAATAATTGTTGCTTAAGAACTGTACTGGAACAGAGAAGCATGGGGGGGATTTTTGGACGTAATTTCCATTTCCATTTCCTCATTGGATGATTGGAAAGGTCTTGTTTGTCAATTTTGAAACAACTGCATAAAAAATAAGTGCTCTAAAGTATAGATTGATCTGTTCTTAGTATACTAAGAGAATGTAAATCTCAAACATGAAAATAAAAGTTTGTTTTAATTGTGTAAAGGAATAAATATTGATTTTTGAATTATAGTATGTGACCCAAATTATTTAAGTAGCTACTAGTAGTTTGTATGTGCAAGACACCCCTATTTTTACATCAAGAAAGTACAGCTAAATACCAAAAATCTGGTATATAGTATGGTTAAGAGGAAACCCCGAAGTATAATAAAGTTTTGTATGCAATACTCCATTATAGAGGAAGAAATTAAGGTTGTTAAAATGATTGCACTTAATGGTTTGGATAGTGTATTTTTTTATATAAATATATGTATGTGCTCTTGGATACCGCCCTTAGAACGATTAACTCATAAGGTGTTATATGTGTGTGTGTTCCCTCAAAACCTACCTTGAGAATGTTTAACTCAGAAGATGTTTCTTGCATGTGAAAAAATATAATCATGTCAAGAAGGAAATATATTGCAAGCCAAACTTAGATTTATCCCCTTCATCCAAGTCGTTACACGATAGACAGAGAGAAAATCCGAGTTAAGGAATCCTGACAACAAATTACAGTAAGCCTGGAAATATTGGGAATTGGTTCCTCATGGAGGGAAAAGAACCATACTTAGGTGTGGCTGGAAAATATTCCTTTGAATAATAAAAACATGAAAAATACATTTCAAGTATTGAATGTGGATTTTTTAAAATAAAATACATGATGACGAATTATAACCAAAACACAAGAAGAAATTTTATTTAGAAAAAATACGTTTGCTAGCCATAATAGTAAGGCTATAACAGAGCAAGAAAAATGTTGTATTTTCCATGGAAATAATTTAAAGAAAACCGAACTTATATATAAAAATTCATCTGAAAATAGAAGTGAAGCAACTCCATTAACCACTAGAGAGAACTTAAGGGGTGAAACCCTTGCTATTAACTTTAAGAAATTAACAATTTTAAAATGAAAACAACAAACCGATCTTAAAACAATAAATTTCACATGAACGAGATAGGAAAAAACCCTATTCATAACTTCAACATTAAAATATTTGAATATGAGCAGTAATTTTTGTAAGAAAAATAAAGAAAAAAATCCAAAATAATATGTATCTTTGTATTTGGAGTTATATATTCAATATAAATTCATTCAGAGGATTAAATCCTCAACCCGTCATAGGTTAAATCCTTTCCTCCAACATTTAACATAAATATAAAAGATGCACCTGGAAATTCCAATCGGTTCTTCGTTGCCACAACCGTCAAAGATTTGGGAAGACCTAAGTTCGCCAAACGCCTATACATAAGGAGAAAATATTCATACAATAGAATGTATCCCTTGTAATGAAAAAATCTGAAGACATATATGCATACAAGGCTCTAAAAAATAAGTCTATCATGTTAAATAATGTTAAAATATTAAAGTCTCTACTAGCCTTTGAGGAGGAAGAAAAAGAGTACAGAGGAAGCGCAACAGAGGTTGAGTGTACAACAACACGCATTCAAGAAAAATGAGAAATCTGTAAGGATGAATTTAGTCATGGATGGGCCGCAGCCACAAATTGCAGAAGAAAATTGATTATGGTGATGGGCGTAGCCGTTTTCTGCAGGAGGAATGAAGACTCCCTTAGTTCTGAACTACACAGGAGAAGAACTTATTAAAACAGTCATTTCGGGCGTTTAAAGCCCTCAACAACCAAAATGGAGAAAAATAGCTTAAAGCAGCCAAAGTCCTTTAATTTTTGAAAAGGTGGGACAAGTGGTCCCCACCACTTAAATGCCAATTGGAATCACAAGTTAAACTTGCAGTGTCTTGTTGATGTGAAGATTTGTGATGCGATCCGATTGCAATCGCAAATCGCAATACATATATTTCATATTACAAATGTCTTGTAGATGTGGCAGAGTTCTGCAAGCGGAATGCTTGTATATAATACAACCAAACCTTATGTTATAATCACCCTCCACCATAGCCGAGGCACGTGGGTCCACAGACCACACAACATTGTTTTATTCAATCACAAGTTTGAATCGGAGATCGCAATCAGAAGCTCTTTTGCTTTGGACCCGATTGCACTTTGAAACTGTAGGACCCGATCCATTCATTATGATGAATTTTATGTGGAATCGCGTCCGATCCATCAATCGGAATCGGAATTTTTTGTTGTATGCCCCGATCACAATCAAAAGGCGGACTTGATATATTATATAGGGTGGAGTTTAATGCGCCATCACATTCGCTTTTCAATCGCAATCGTAATTTTAAGTTGGCCGCTTTGTTATGTTGTATTACAGACCCGATGGGATTTATGCAGTGAATTTAAAACTTGGTTCATCGCGTCCGCTTGTCAATCGCAACCGGAACTTTTGTTTGGTGCACTTGTTTTGTTTAAAGCACGGACCCGATGGAGGTTATACAATGTATTTAAATGGTTGATCGCGCGTTCAAACACGTAAGTATATTGTGGGTCCCGCATATATTTGTTTTAAATAGACTTTGTTTAAATTCTTATATAGTTTTATGTAATGTTTTAATATGTGCGGCATATAAAAGCCAAAAGGCCCGAGAACCTGTATTATTGAAATGTTATTTGGTTCTGCACAGCAGTGAAAAAATAAGAACACGGCAGTGTTGGTATTATGAGACAGAGTGTTATTTTATGAAAGACAATGAAGGTTTGTGCACTGCGTTTGAAGCAGTCACCATTTATGTTATCCCTCTGTGTTAAGAAGAAGATTTTGTAACAGTTTTTTGAAAAGAATAGAAGTTTGTTTACAGTCTGGAAATTCTGTCTTCTGTCAAGAATTTTAATTTCTCTGTGTTTAAGAGGAGAGGAGTTTACTCTCTCCATTTCTATTGTTCTAGAATTTTCAATATTCCAATATGGTATCAAAGCTAGCTTAGGCTCTTTGAAGGTTTCAAAGAAGCTGAAGAAGAAGAAGACTTGTTGCAGCATTTTCTTCAGCAGTGTGAAAGCTCAACAAAAGTCAAAGTTCAGGTATTTCTCAAAGATAACAAAGCTGTTGTTTATTGTTTTAAAAGAGTTTGTTCTTTCAGAGAAAATGAAAGACAATTTGTTTAAGTTCAGAGTTTAGTTTAAAAGCAATGGCTGGACCAAGCACTGGTATGAGCATTGGAAATGTTCAGCTTCCACAATTTAATAGAAAGAACTATGATTATTGGGCCATTACCATGAGAGCCTTGTTTGTCTCACAAGACTTATGGGAGTTTGTAGAAGATGGTTTTGTTGAACCAGCTAATGAGCAGGCTTTTAATGCCTTAACTCAAGCAGATAAGGACCTATTGAAGAGAAATAGGAAGAAAGATGCTAAATCTCTCTTCTTATCGTATCAAGCAGTAAATGAGAGTGTGTTTCCAAGGATAGCAGCAGCCCAGAGATCCAAGGAGGCATGGGAAACTTTGAAAGTAGCCTATCAAGGTATGGAGAAAGTTAAGATAGCAAAACTTCAATTGTTGAGAAGAGATTTTGAAACTCTTTGCATGAAAGAGTCAGATAAGGTTGACACATTCTTTACACATGTGATTGGGATTGTAAATCAGATAAGATCCCATGGAGAAACTCTTGAAGAAAGAAGGATTGTGGAGAAACTTTTGAGGAGCTTACCCTCAAAGTTTGATGTTATTATTACCACCATAGAAGAGACCAAGGATCTCTCACAGTTCATAGTGGATGAACTTCATGCCTCACTGATAACTCACGAACAGAGATTGATCAGAGATGAAAACACATCTCTAGAGCACACCTTCAATACCCAGATGCTTTCAGGAAGAGGAAGAGGTCAAGGCAAAGGAAGAGGAAGAGACATAAGCCAAAACAGAGGTGGAAGAAACAGCTCTTCACATTCACATGGAAGGAGCAACAGTCAGAATCAGAGCCATGACCAATGCAACAGCCAACAAGGTGGACACCAACACCAACATGCTCATGGAAAAAGGTATGACAAATCCAATGTCCAATGTCATTATTGCAAGAAATATGGGCACTATGCAAATGAATGTAGAAAGAAGCAAAATGACATGAAAAATAAACAGAATGCTAATGTAGCAAAAGAAGAAAAGAACCCAAGTAATGTGTTGTTAGCATGTAATGTAGCACAAGATAGAGAAGATGATGTTTGGTTCTTAGATTCAGGATGTAGTAATCATATGACTGGAAACAGAGAAATGTTTGCCAATCTAGATGAAGAAGTAAAATTTGAAGTGACCACAGGGACTGATACTAAAATTTCTGTCAAAGGAAAAGGCAAAGTTATTATTCGAGCAAAAAATGGTGAGCAAAAATTTGTCCCTGATGTGTATTATGTTCCAGGTCTGAAGTGTAATATTTTGAGCGTTGGGTAACTCATAAACAAAGGTTAAAATGTAATTTTCAAAGATGATGTGTGCACAATAAAATATATACCTCCAAGTAAGAAAATCATTGCTAAAATACAAATGACAAGCAATAGAATGTTTCCTCTCAAGCTCAAGACTGACTTGAAGGGAAAAGGAAAAAGCATAGCAGCTGTAACATAAGAAGCTTTTCAGAAGGAAGAAAAAGATGAAAATTGGTTATGGCATCTGAGATTTGGACATCTCAATTTCAGAGGATTAAATTTGTTGCACAGAAAAGGAATGGTAAGAGGTTTACCATTCATTGAGAAGCCTGACAGATTATGTGAAGGCTGCATCTTGGGAAAGCAACACAGATAAAATTTTCTATCAGGGAAAAGAATAAGGGCGAAAGCACCGTTAGAGATCATTCACTCAAATTTTTGTGGGCTGATGCAAATAGCATCAGTTTCAGGCAGCAATTACATGTTGACCTTCATAGATGACTTTACAAGAAAAATGTGGGTTTATTTTCTGAAATATAAGAGTGAATTTTTTCAGAAATTTTGCTATTTTAAAGCTCTTGTAGAGAAACAGAGCGGGCTGCACATTAAAGTTCTTAGAACTGATAGAGGAGGAGAATATATATCAAAGGAATTTCTGCGTTTTTGCAGAGAGAATGACATATACAAGAATTTTACCACAAGGTACACACCACAACAGAATGGAGTTGCTGAACGGAAGAATAGAAACATAATGGAAATGGTGAGAAGCATGCTAAAGGAAAAACACTTGCCGAATGAGTATTGGGCAGAAGCAACAAACTATGTTGTGTATATTTTAAATAGATTCCCCACAAAAGCTGTGATGAACAAAGTTCCAGAAGAAGTGTGGAGTGGCAGAAAACAGGGAGTCACCCACATGAGAGTTTTTGGATGTGTGGCATATGCACACATTCCAGACAAGTTGAGTAAGAAGTTGGATAGTAAGGGGGAGAAGTGCATTTTCCTTGGATATTGTGAAGATTCCAAAGGATACAGATTGTATAACCCATCCACAAAGAAGTTTGTGATAAGAAGAGATGTGCAATTCATTGAAGAGAAATCATGGGATGGAAGCATTGAGAAAGCAGTCAATGTTAAAAGTTTTTTATCTCATGATGAAGATGAGGGAGATGTGGTTGAAATTAACACCTCATCCACTGCACAACCTCCAGCAATGCAAGGACAGCAAGGGACACCTCAAGCGGCAGCGAGAACACCCTTGAGAAGGAGCGGGAGTGCATCATCGAGCACACCACATGGAGCAGAACTAAGTGCTTCATTAAGCACGTCTACACCAAGTGAAATTGGAACAAAATTCAGAAGTATTAGAGAAATCTATGAGCAAGGAGTAGCAAATGAAGGTATGAATTCCTTATTTTCTTTGTATTGTCAAGTTGATGATCCTATTCATTTTGAAGATGCTATTAAAGATAGAAAATGGATAGAAGCTATGGATGATGAAATTAATGCCATAGAAAAGAACAAAACATGGGAGTTGGTTGATCTCCCAGAAGGTAAAGAAGTCATTGGAGTTAAATGGGTCTATAAGACCAAAAGCAATGCTGAAGGAAAAATAGAGAGACACAAGGCCAGAATTGTTGTCAAGGGATATAAGAAGAAGCATGGGATTTATTATGAAGAAAATTTTGCACCAGTTGCAAGAATGGAGACAGTAAGAACAGTGCTGTCAATAGCAGCACAAAACAAATGGAAAGTATACCAAATGGATGTAAAATCTGCATTTTTAAATGGATTTTTAATGGAAGAGGTATACATGGAACAACCTCTCAGATATGAGAAGAAAGGCCAAGAGCATAAAGTCTGCAGATTGAAGAAAGCTCTTTATGGGCTGAAGCAAGCTCCAAGAGCATGGTACAGTAGGATAGACTCCTATCTACTTGAAAATGGATTTGAAAAGTGTGAGGGAGAACCCACCCTCTACATCAAATAAAATGATGGTAAAATGTTGATTGTTGTTTTATATGTTGATGATCTAATATTTACAGGTAATGATGATTACCTTGTTGAAAACTTTAAAACAGTCATGAAATATGAATTTGAAATGACTGACATGGGCTTGTTGAGATACTTCTTAGGAATATAAGTAGAACAAAGTGAAAAAGGGATTTTTATTTCTCAAGAAAAGTATGTGAATCAGGTTTTAGAAAGATTTAATATGCAGGAGTGCAAAGCTGTAATTACTCCCACAGTAATGGGATTGAAGTTGAGTAAAGATGACAGCAGTAAGGATTTTGATCCTAGCTTGTATAAAAGCATAGTTGGCAGCCTCATGTATTTGACTGCAACTAGGCCGGATATTATGCATTTTGTTAGCTTAATTTCCAGATTTATGGAGAAGCCAAAAGAAGCACATTGGCAAGAAGCAAAGAGAATTCTGAGGTATTTTAAAGGAACTAAAAGATCTAGTATTTTATATATTGCTTCAGAAAATTCAGAATTAGTTGGTTACACTGACAGTGATTGGGCTGGAAGTGTAGATGATTGGAAGAGCACTTCCGGTTATGTTTTTCATATGGGTTCAGGAGCCATTTCATGGGCTTCTAAGAAACAGTCGATTGTATCTACAGCAGAGGCAAAATATGTGGCAGCTACAGCAGCAGCGTGTCAAGCAATTTGGATGAGAAGAATGTTAAGAAGTTTATGTCAAGAACAGGTAAAATGAACAGTGATTTATTGTGACAATAGCTCAGCTATTGCATTGTCAAAGAATTCAGTGTTTCATAAGAGAACGAAGCACATAGATACAAAGTTTCACTATATCAGAGAATTGGTAAACAATGGAGAAACTGTTTTACAACATTGTAAAATAGAGGAGCAATATGCAGATATTTTAACAAAGCCATTGGGATAGAAGACATTTGAATTTTTAAGAAAATGCTTGGGTATGATTGATAACCCAGCAGCTGACTTTAAGGGGGAGTGTTAAAATATTAAAGTCCCTTCTAGCCTTTGAGCAGGAAGAAAAAGAGTACAGAGAAAGCGCAGCAGAGGTTGAGTGTATAGCAACAGACATTCAAGAGGAATGGGAAATCTGTAAGGATGAATTTAGTCATGGATGGGCCGCAGGCACAAATTGCAAAAGAAAATTGATTATGGTGATGGGTGTAGCCGTTTTCTGCAGGAGGAATGAAGACTCCCGTAGTTCTGAACTACGGAGGAGAAGAACTTATTAAAACAGTCATTTCGGGCATTTAAAGCCCTCAACAACCAAAATGGATAAAAATAGCTTAAAACAGCCGAAGTCCTTTAATTTTTGAAAAGGCGGGACAAGTGGTCCCCACCATTTAAATGGCAATCGGAATCGCAAGTTAAACTTGCAGTGTCTTGTTGATGTGAAGATTTGCGATGTGATCCGATCGCAATCGCAAATTGCAATACATATGTTTCATATTACAAATGTCGTGTAGATGTGGCAGAGTTCCGCAAGCGGAATGGTTGTATATAATACAACCAAACCTTATGTTATAATCGTCGTCCACCACAGCCGAGGCCCGTGGGTCTACAGACCATGCGGCATTGTTTTATTCAATCGCAATTTTGAATCTGAGATCGCAATCGGAAGCTCTTTTGCTTTGGACCCGATTGCACTTTGAAACTGGCGGACCTGATCCATTCATTATGATGAATTTTATGTGGAATCGCATCCGATCCATCAATCAGAATCGGAATTTTTTGTTGTATGCCCCGATCACAATGAAAAGGCGGACCCGATATATTATATAGGGCGGAGTTTAATGCGCCATCACATCCGCTCTTCAATCGCAATCACAATTTTGAGTTGGCCGCTTTGTTATGTTGTATTACGGACCCAATGGGATTTATGCAGTGAATTTAAAACTTGGTTCATCACGTCCGCTTTTCAATCGCAATCGGGACTTTTGTTTGGTGCGCTTGTTTTGTTTAATGCGCGGACCCGATGGAGGTTATACAATGTATTTAAATGGTTGATTGTGCATTCAAACGCGTAAGTATATTGTGGGTCCCACATATATTTGTTTTAAATAGACTTTGTTTAAAGTCTTATATAGTTTTATGTAATGTTTTAATATGCATGGCATATAAAAGCCAAAAGGCCCGAGAGCCTGTATTATTGAAATGTTATTTGGTTCTGCACAGCAGCACAAAAAGAAGAACACAGTGGTGTTGGTTTTATGAGATAGAGTGTTATTTTATGAAAGACAGTGAAGGTTTGTGCACTGTGTTTGAAGTAGTCACCATTTATGTTATCCCTCTGTGTTAAGAGGAAGATTTTGTAACAGTTTTTTGAAAAGAATAGAAGTTTGCTTATAGTCTGGAAATTCTGTCTTCTGTCAAGAATTTTAATTTCTCTGTGTTTAAGAGGAGAGGAGTTTACTCTCTCCATTTCTATTGTTCTAGAATTTTCAATATTCCAACAAATAATATTATTAACATATACCTTGACCTTATTCTGATTTTCACGAGTAGTTGGGATGAGCTCTCAAACTGCAACCAAGAGGAGGTGAGATGCCTTGGTCAGGGAACTAAAAAGAAGTCACAAAAATTAAATAGTAAGAGAACAACAAATAAATACCTTACCTCGGTAAACACTCTGAGAATGCCTGAACAAATAGTTGAGAAGAAAAGCGCAAGGGTACAATTGTTGGAGGAAGCTAATGGCCATGGGATAAAATACTACACAATAGAATGAAAACCCTAGCAGAACTAGGGTTCGGCAGAGAAAAAAAATCCAACAAAAAACCCTCCAAATTACTAGACGAAGCGAGGGAAAAACACGGTGGTTACCCTTAACAACCGAGAGATCCTTTGAACTATTGGATGTAAAGAGGGGAGCATAAATGGTGGTTGATGGTCCAGGTGGCACAATTGGAAGGATTCAAGTACCTAATAGTTGGCACATGTAAATTTCGGTTGGCCTCCACTATCAAAATAATTTGAACTCCATTGATAAAGTTTCATGTGCAAACTTACAAGTTTTGAACCTTGTTCTTATTCCATACCACCTTCATGTAACTTATTAGCAATGGAGATACCATCAAGAGGGTAAAGACCCTCATTAATTAATGAAAATATTTTACAATAATAAAGTTAAAAAGGTGACCCATTACTTAAACATAATAAAACACTTATACTCCAAGAAAATATTAGTGTCTATTGCGGTTAATTAGTAGATATATGGGTAAATAATTTTTTTTTTTAGATGATCTGTGTGAAACCTATTAGTACATATATGAGTAAATAAATTTTTTTTTTTAGATGATCCGTGTGACAATAGGTTTCAGAGCCTTGGTTGCTACATTGAGGCCTAAGTGATTTTGTGTAGAGTAACAAATCTGTATCATGATGCACAGAAGGGAAGTTGATTCAACATTATATGGGGAGCAAGTATTACCCCACTAGGAGGGCCATTCAGAATATTAGGACTAACAACTATACCAGAAAATAACTCACAAATGTGGGTAAAAATGGGCGAAAGAACTCATAATATGAATACTATGCTACTAGAGATGGTCCAACAATTACAAGATGAAATGGTGAAGCTAAGGGTGGATAATGAAATGTTGCGGTTGGAACAAGAAAATATTTCATATAGCAAAAATGAAAGAAATATGAATCTCAGTTAGGATGAAGGGAATGGAGAAGGGATGCATAGGAAGCAAGAAGACAAGCCATAATCTGAGGGAGGTCGATCTTGTAATGAAGAATAATATGATAATTTCTATAGTGGGAATGGATTTAAAATATAGAAAAATGAACTTCATGGGGACTTCAAAAATATCAAACCCCCGCATTATGATGGAAAGGCTGAGGAAGTGGCAGAAGATTGGTTAATTAATATGAATAAATACTTTCAAATATATGAATAATTTAAAAGCGAGGTTGGGAGTATATCAACTGTGAGGAAAAGCCAACCTATGGTGGAAATATATCAATATGGTCCGAGGAATAGAGGACAAAGATGTTACCTGGGAACAATTTAAGAAGAATTTCAAAGATAAATATATAACAGAGATATTTTATGATGAAAAGGAAAAATTATTTCATGACTTAAAATTGGGACAACATTCCATGGACGAGTTTATAACCAAGTTTACTTCTATGTTGAGATATGTTCCTTACATCCGCGGGGAGAAAGATAAAGTGAAACGATTTACCAGAAGTTTACTCGCTTTCATGAAATAAAGGTTGGAATTTAATAACCCAAGATGATGGACAGAAAACATTCAAAAGTCTCAAATTTTCTACCAAAAAATGAATAAGAGGGGCGATAACACTAAGAATTGGACAAATAGAAAGGGGCATAAGAAATTTTCAACCAATAAGAATGCAAGAATTGTTGGCACAAAGAACACAAGTTGGAAAGTGTTGAATGGACCCCCAGGAAGGCATTGACATAAATTTAGATCATAGAATGAAGTAAGACAGACTAAGGCATCTAGTAGACTAGAGCCCATTCAAACTCATAACCCCCCTTTGTAGCATTCGGGTTGTGGGGAGCTCCACTACTATAAAAAATTTCCCCACCGTGAAAGAACTGAACCAAACGCTAATATTTAAGAGGAATATACCATTGGTGCTGTAGCATGGAGAATACGGAGGATTAATATTGCCTTAGAGGATCATTAATAGGAGTATTAACCAACAATGGTGGAGCTTGAAGGTAAAATATTTAACCATCTTCTTTCCATTCTGATAGATCCTAGTGTAAGCCTGAGTTATATCTACCCAAAAATAATTTATTTATGCCATATGAAAAATGTGAAATTCCAAAACCCTCAATAGTACAGTTAGCTATCGGAGTTAAGAGGAGAGTAACTGCAAAAGTAGAGAATTGCATAATTGAGATAACTCAAAAAAATGTTAAGGAAAATTTAAATATGTTGTCACTGGGCTCGTATGACATGATGATTTATCTGGATTGGAACATTATATTATTTTTCATCCATCCTGATGCATTCAGACTGGAAAAAGTGGAGGAATCATCTCATGGGAGCCTTTTTACTGGCGGGACCCTTCCGAGAGCGTTTTGAGGCATCAAACGAACTTTTTTGGGGGTAAAACTTTGTTTCTTAATTTTTTACCTTTTCATGCTATTATACACAAGGATACCTTTCTAATAGTGCAAGAATCATGTCAATCTGAGTTTTTATGAAAAATTGATGCCACTTAGAAGTTGACCTTTTTGTTTTCACACCTATAGTTCAGGAGGATGACGCGTTAGCCCCCATTATTCTTGGAAAAGGGGCTATCCATGTGTTTGTGATGTAAAATACCCTAGAAGAGTATATATTGTAACTCTAGATAAGATTTGATGTAGTCAAAATTAACCACCAGTAGGTTATCTGGTTTTGTTATAACTAGGCCACTAGGAGGAAGAGACATTCCATTATTTCGAGAGAATTTTGTTCCATAGCTGAGAAAAGATAGCTAGGAGAGATAGGAGGTAGAGAAAACAAAAAGGACCTGTGAAGTGTTGCAGCCCATAGGCCACAAGCATGTTGGAAATACTGAGAGGGGGGGTGAATTAATATTCCTTTCAATTAGAGCATTAGTTAATCTTCAATTATTATCAACGTTTGTACAATGATAGCAGTAAACAAAAGGAACACAAATGCACATAGTTTTTAAGGTGGAAATCCACTCCGGGACAAAACCCACCTAATGTTATTCTAATAATTCTTTAATACTCAACTCCAATTGAAAATAAAACTCCAACTTCCTAGAATCTAGAAAAGCATTCTTCTCCAGCTCCCACTAGATAAATGCTCCAACGCCCGAGATTCTTCAATAGTCAACTGAACGGATGCCACAACACCCAATGAGCTACAACTCACCCTAGCACCACCCTACCACCCTGTAGAAGAATAAAAAAAGAAAGGACTCTCGTACCAGGGAAAATGGTCCACTTTACAATGATGTAGAAGAATAAGACACACTATACCGTAACCCCAACTATCACACAACCACCTAATGATGATCTTAGACCTCTCGACACTGCCTCTTCAACTCTTGGCAGATAGACACTAGTATAATTTTTACAATAATGTATTTACAATGACTTAGTACAATGATACATTTACAGTGACTGTATGCAGTGTTGCCCACTTGAAGACTTCACATAATGAACTTCTTGCTATTGTTTTCCACCTTGGTTTCTAATTTTGGCATGCTACCCTCTGCTACACCTTTCTTTTCTTTCCTGCCCTAGAAAGGCTGGTCCTTTGCAACCCTTGGCAACACATGATCTAGCTTTTTCTTGCCTTCTAGGATCTCGATATTGAATCTGGTGTTTATTTTTTATTTCAGATCCCTAATATGTGAATTTTTGGTCCTGTAATAGTCCTCTGAGTCGTCTTTCCAATTCCACAGGTTTGACCCAATTTGGATTCTTCAAGGGAGAGTTATGCCCAATCTCTCACAATACCCTAATTATGGATTATTTCAGTAGAGAAAACATGTACGGCATTCCACGTGTCATTGTTTCTTCATTTGGCTTTGAAATTGATAGAGAAAAAAATACAGTCCGTGCACTATCTGTCATGTTTTACAGAATTCCAATCCGATACTCAGAGAGAGATTTATAATGATTTTACCAAGGTCACTTCTTTGAGATGAATTTCAGGAGCCTGCAAAAACACTGACTTCCACAGATCATATCTATGAAAATATTGCGCACCTTGATCTAAAATTTTTACAGGAGCTTCCTCAGGGTTTTGGCTTCACCTCATAAAAATTTAAGCTTCTGAACGTTCGTATAAAAAAAGTTAGAGTGAAACTTCTACGATGACCTGTTTCAGATGGTGAAATCCCTACATAAGGAGGATATGAGGATCACAATTTATATAAATGCTTAGGTTGAGAGGGGATTCAACAAGTGAACGTGAGAGGGATTTTAGAAGTTTAAAAATTATTAATTATTTACTTTTCAATGACCCATGCCACAATGCCATGGGGTTTTAGCCCACTAACTAGGGTTACAAACTTCAAGCATGAATATCTCTCAAACCGTGAAGAATTATGTGGTGCGTCATATATCAACGGAAACATCTCGACAAGAAGAAACCATAAATATAATTCTTGACCCTGAATATATTAATTTTGTAGCTCAAAATTCCCATGCGATATTGGGGTAGCCCCTGGTGCTGCTTGGGTTGACATAAATGACAACCGCTAATCAACAATATCCCCCTTTGGCATTGATGGCAACACAAGTACTCCCCCTGCGATCATGATACCTCTTCCTACAACATTCTCTCCCCCTTTGACATCAATGGCAAAGGGTAACTCCCCCTGACACACAACCATCATGTGGACTTGTACACACTTCCACTCCCCTTTTATATGATGAATAAGGAAAATCTAATGAGAACTTTGGAGAATCCCAAACTTCTGGCGAAGATATTCAAATGCTTCACAAGGTAAAGGTTTAGTGAAGATATTAGCAATTTGTTCTTTTGTACCAACATACTCAAGTTTGATATTCTTTTCAGCGACTTGTTCTCTAACAAAATGATATTTGATCGAAATGTGTTTTGTTTTTTAATGCATGACAGGATTCTTGGAGATGTTGATGGCATTGGTGTTGTCACAGAATATGGGAATAGGCTCACTGAATTGTACTTGAAGATCTTTCAAAGTTTTTATCATCCAAAGGACTGAAGTACAACATGCTGCCATTGCAATGTATTCTGCTTCTGCTGTAGATAACAAGATTGATGGATTTTTTCTCAGCCATGATATGAGACAACCACATAGATAGAATGATGCTCCACTAGTACTCTTACAATAATCAACGCTTCTTGCCCAATCTGCATCTGTAAAGGCTTGAATAATGAGATTGTTACCCTTGGGATACCACAAGAGATATTCTTTTTTGCCCTTTAGATATCAAATAATTATTTTGACAACAATAATATGTGATTCTTTTGGTGCTTCTTGGAATCTTGCTACTTGTCCAACTGATTGCATAACATCTGGTCGGGAATTTGTTACATATAGAAGACTACCAACCATATATTTGTACAACCTATGATCCACATCCTTAGATGAGTTGTATATGCTCAATTTGCAACCTGTTACCATCAGAGTAAGGACGGGTTTGCAATCTTCCATTTTGAATTTCTTGAGCATTTCCTTGATGTACTTGGCTTGACATATAAATATTCCTTTCTCTTGCTGAGATGTTTGAAGCCCTAAGAAGTATGTCATCTCACCAAGTAAAGACATCTCGAACTTGATTTACATATTTGTAGAAAATTTCTTACTTAGTTGATCATCATTGCTACTAAATATTATATCATCCACATATACCTTAATGATTGTTAAATTATGTTTATCTATTTGTACATAAAGATTTCTATCAACAGTAAATTTCTTGAACCCTTGTTGACGTAGATATCCATCAAGATGATCATACCATGCTCTAGGAGCCTTCTTGAGACCATATAGAGCCTTCTTTAACCTGCAAACATAGTCTTCTTTTTTTGATAGCAGAAAACCTTCAGGTTGTTCGATGTAAACTTCTTCTTCTAATTATCCATTCAGAAATGTTGACTTAACATCCATTTGGTAGACTTTGATTTTTCTTGAACATGCATAGGTGAGAAACATTCGGATGCCTTCCATTCTGGCAACTAGTGGAAATGTTTCATCGAAATCAATTCCTTCCACTCATGCATAGCCTTTGCAAACCAATCTTGCTTTGTTTCTGGTAGCCTGTCCATCTTCATTCAATTTGTTCCTAAACACCCATTTAATCCCAATGACATTTGTATCTTTTGGTCGTGAAACTAATTCCCAAGTGTTATTCTTCTTGATTTGATCCAATTCTTCATTCATAACTGCTACCCAATGTTCATTCTTGTTGTCTTCCTCAAAATTACTAGGCTTAAAGGTTGCTAGAAAAGCAATGTGAGCTTGTTGTGACGAACGAAGCTGTCAACCTTCATTTATGTCACCAATGATTTGATTTTATGGATGGATATTTTGAATCCATTCTATTGTTCTCTTTGGAGGAGCTTCTTGTTGTTTTTTTGGTATATATTGTTGATCATTATTTACTTCTTCCTGGTTGATAGTTGCTTCTTGTTCTATAATTTTAACTGTGTCTTTTTCAGCCTCTATCTCAAGTTTCAAAGATTCTAAATCCTTATCATTATTTGTTAGAACACCATATTCGTCAAATGTAACATTTATGCTCTCCACTATCTGTTTTCGTCTTAGATTATAACATTTATAGGCCTTTTTTTTGCGTGAGGCCTTTCTGTTTTCAACACGTGATTCAAACTTACCCAAATTTTGATCTTCTCTTTTGATATAACTCCGAAGATTCTGCAATATTTTGCATTAGCTGGTTTTCCTTTCCATAATTCATATGGGGTCTTGTTGCAATTATTTATGACAAGACTTCGGTTGATAATGAAGACTGCCGTATCAATTTCTTGAACCCAGAATTTTTCTTCCAATTTTGAGTCTTTCAACATTTTTCTACCCATTTCCTATACGATTTTGTTCTTTCTTTCAGCAACTTCATTTTGTTGAGATGTTCCTACTGTTGAAAATTGTCTTTTTATTCCATTTTCGTCACAGTATTTCTGAAATAATTTGGAAGTGAATTCTCTGCCATTATCTGATCTTAGACACTTTATTTTCAAATCAGTTTCATTTTCGACCAACTCCTTGTAGATCTTAAAGCACTCAAATGCTTCAAATTTTTTCTTTATGAAACTAATGACTGTCATCTTGGTATAGTCATCTATCATTAACATGAAATATACTTCTCCATCTAAGCCTTTTGTTCTCACAGGACCACATAGATCAGTATGTATCAATACCAGTGGATGTGATGCAAAGTGTTGTTTTATTTTAAATTGGACTTTTGTCTGCTTGTCGTGCCGACATGCCTCACATAGTGTGTTTGAAGGTTTTGAGATTTTTGGCATTTCTCATACTGCTTCCTTTTTGCTTATCCTGACAAGATTGTCAAAGTTTATGTGACCCATTCTTTTGTGTCATAACAAACTTTCATCTTATTTAGCTAGTAGACATGCTTTAGTTGCTTCATCCAGAACATATATGTCGTTTGGAGCTCGACTTGCTGTAGCCATAATTTTACCATACCTGCCTTTCTTGATTTCAAATTTTGTGGAGTTGAATAGCATTGTGTGACCTTGATCACACATTTTTCCAACACTGAGAAGATTTTGAT
The DNA here is from genome assembly GCA_034641835.2 of Pinus albicaulis. Taxonomy (NCBI): domain Eukaryota; kingdom Viridiplantae; phylum Streptophyta; class Pinopsida; order Pinales; family Pinaceae; genus Pinus; species Pinus albicaulis. Next base: position 1,052,323,283 of record CM076582.1, on the reverse strand, counting down.
TCATGTTTTCAACCAATAGAACATTCTTGGCTATAAAATCTTTGCTTTTGAGAGTGATGGTACCTGATCCTATAACATTTGAAAATCCATCATTTCCAAAGGATACAGTTCCATCCTTCTTCTCTTTTAGAGATACAAATTTCCTTCTATCTCTAGTCATATGCATTGAGCAACCGATGTCAACATACCACAAATATTTGTTGTTTTGAGCCTTGAGAGCAAGAGAAAAATTATTAGTCTTCTTCTTCTTCCATGTTCGTTCATTTCGAAGATTCTTCTAGAGGATTTTCAAGTCTGCAGTCTCTGGCTATGTGTCTAAAGTTCTGACATTTGTAACATTCCATATTATTTCTTAAATGTTCAAATATGTTGATGTTTCGTTGAGCCCTGGGAGGTTCATATTTGAAGGATCTCCTGGAATTGTATTGGTTCCTAGGGTATGTGTGAAATTATATAGCTTTATGACCAAATTTTCCACATGAGTAACAATAGCCATAAAAAATATGTTGGTACCTGGATGGAAATCTTCTTCGAGGAATCATCTTCCAAGGATGTTCTTGTGAATCTTGTCCAATGAAGTCTACATGCATGTCAGATCTCATAGGTTCATTGTATTTTTTTGTATAAGGTCCTACTTCTTCTTCTTTGTAACCAAGGCAGTTCTGTCGTTGTAAGATCGTTGATTGCTAATGATTTCTTCCAATGCCCTTGAGCTATTGGCATAGTTTTGGACAATTTTTTCCCTTCTTCACTTCCTTACACATCGAGACTACTTCGGCTTCTAATGCTTCCCTTTCTTGGTTTCTTTCTTCCAACTTCTTTTGAAATGACTCTTCAATACATTTGTGTTCTTCAACTTCAATTTTGAGACCTTAAACTTGTTCTTCAAGAGTATTGGAACAGATTTTCTCAGCCTTCAGCTCTTTTATAAGTTTGATTTCCTCCTTAGAAAATTATTCTATGGTCAACCCTTCTTCTTCATTTTTTGATACCTCTTGTTTATTCTGCTTGGCCAAAAACAATACTCTCTCATTGGCTTCTTCTTCACTATTACTGTCTTCATCGGATGATGAGCTATCTTCTTTAGAGAGAAATTTCCTTTTGGATCCTTTCCTTTTTTATTACTTGTTGAATTTCTCAAAGTATTTATTTCCTTTTGAGTTTCCATCACTTCTGTTCGTACATTTTTCTGCGAAATGCCCAACCTCACCACAACCGAAACATATCAATGGAAGTTTACCTTTGAATTTTCCCTTATCAATTTTTAGTTTTCTTGTAAAGTAAGCATATTATTCATCTGAAAGACCTTCTCCATCATCTCCCTTTCTTCACACTTACAGGTGCATGTCTGTTCAATTGAAGGTTGTTTGTCCTTATTTGTTTTCTTAGATGTAACGAACCCAGTTTCTAGATGCCATTAGGGGAATTTTGAGGTCTAAAATGGGCCTCATAAGAAAAATGTACAACAAAAATAAACTTTATAACAACCAATAGGATTCAAGATGATTATTTCATCCATAATGGATGATTCACAATTTTTGGAGTAAAAAAGTAAAAATATTAAAAAATAATAAAATAATAAAACTACTTTTCAACTCGTATTTTAAACTTATCTCCCAAAATTTTTACTCAAATTTTGAGCGGGAGTACTCGTTGGATGCGGAATTTAATTCCTCATCCAAGGAGTACCCATGTTGCATACTTTCGATGAACTCTTCTACACGAAAAATGAGAAATACATAAAAACGGTGATTGTAATCACGTTTTTTTATGTATTTCTCATTTTTCGTATAGTAGGACCCATCAAAAGTATGCAACATGGGTACGCCTTGGATGGGGAATTAAATTCCGCATCCAACGAGTACTCCTGCTCGAACTTTGAGTAAAAACTTTGGGAGATAAGTTGAAAATATGAATTGAAAAAGTAGTTTTTTCATTTTTCCCTCTAAAATTTGATGATGTCATCAAATCTTATTAGATTTTTTCCACTATTACTTTATAATTTCCTTAGGAGGCCCATTTTAGACCTCAAAATTCCCCTAATGCGAAGACCCTCTTCTTCATCAAGTCTCATTTCATATGCTATGAGAACTCCATGTAATTCCTCTTTGTTGATTTTGTCCATATTTGCATTGTATTCTAAGACTAATACCTTTGGGTTGAATCTCCCTGGTAACGTTCTAAGAATCTTTCATATAATAGTCTTCTTGTCAACTGGCTCTCCCAATCCTTCCAGAGTATTGGTTATTTCATCAACGTATTGGAAGTATGCAGCAATGTTGCAATCTTCTTCCATTCTGAGTTGCTCAAATTTTTCCCTATAGATTTGAAGCTTTGTTTCTTTGACATTTGAGTCACCTGCATATATATTCTCAAGCTTGTCCCATACATTTTTGGCGGTTTTACAACACAACGCCTTATGTTAAGCAGATTCAATAAGTCCACTGATAAGAATATTCTTTTCTTTTGCATCATTTACCAAATTATTCTTATCTTGTTCATCCGTGGTTGATGTAAATCCATTTTGAACAGTGTCCCATACTTCGTAACCTTGCGCCAAGAGATATACCTCCATTCTTCCTTTCCAGAGTTCATAATTATTTGCATTGAACAGAGGTACACCATTCTTGGTATGCTCCATGACCTCCTTCCAGTTGTTAAATTGTTATTGAAGGAACCAAGCTTTAATTCCAATTGTTGGAAATACTTAGAGGGGGGGTGAATCGGTATTCCTTTCAATTAAAGCATTATTTAATATTCAATTATTATCAGCATTTGTACAATGATAACAGTAAACAAAAGGAACAAAAATGCACACAGTTTTTAAGGTGGAAACCCACTCTGGGACAAAAACCACCTAATGCTTTTCTAATAATTCTTTAATATTCAACTCCAATTGAAAATAAAGCTCCAACTTCCTAGAATCTAGAAAGGAATTCTTCTCCAGCTCCCACTGGATGAACGCTCCAATGCCCGAGATTCTTCAGTAGTCAACTGAACAGATGCCCCAACACCCAATGAGCTACAAATCACCCTACTAACACCCTACCACCATGTAGAAGAATAAAAGAAGAATGGACTCACGTACCAGGGAAAATGGTCCACTTTACAATGATATAGAATGATGTAGAAGAATAAGACACACTATACCATAACCCCAACTATGACACAACCACCTAATGATGATCCTAGACCTACCGACACTACCTCTTCAACTCTTGGAAGATAGACACTTGTAAAAATTTTACAATAATGTATTTACAATGAATTATTACAATGATACCTTTACAGTGACTATATGCAGTGCTGCCCACTTGAAGACTTCATGTGATGAACCTCTTCAACTCTTGGTAGATAGACACTAGTACAATTTTTACGATAATGTATTTACAATGACTTAGTACAACGATACCTTTACAGTGACTATATGCAGTGTTGCCCACTTGAAGACTTCATGTGATGAACTTCTTGCTGCTGTTCTGCACCTTGGTTGCTACTCTTGTGATGTAACCCTCTGCTACACCTTGCTTTGCTTTGCTACCCTAGAAAGTTTGGTCCTTTGCAGCCCTTAACAGCACAAGATCTAGTTTTTTCTTGCCTTCTAGGAGCTCGATATTGAATCTGTTTTATCTCTATTATTTCAGATCCCCAATATGTAATTTCCTTTGAGTCATATTTCTAATGCCATAGGTCTGACCCAATTCGGATTCTTCAAGGGAGAGTTACGCCCAATCTCTCACAATGCCCTAAATATGGAATGTTTTAGTAGAGTGAACTTGTATAGTGTGCCCCGTGTCACTTTTTCTTTATTCAGCTTTGAAATTGATAAAGTGAAAACTAAATTTCGTGCACTATCTGCCACCTTTTACATAATTCTAATCTGATACTCAGAGAGAGAGTTATGATGATTTTCCCAAGGTCACTTCTTTGAGATGAATTTCTGGAGCCCACAAAAACACTGACTTCCACAGATCATATCTCCAAAAATGTTGTGCATCTTGACATTAAATGTTTACAGGAACTTCCTCAGGATTTCGTCTTCACCTCATAAACATTTCAGCTCCTGAACCTTTGTAGAAACAAAGTTAGAGCGAAAATTCCACGATGACTTGTTTCATATGGAGAAATCCCTACATAAGGAGGATATGAGGATCACAATTTATATAAATGCTTAGGTTGAGGAGGGATTCAATAGGTGAAAGAGGGAGGGATTTTAGGAGTTTAAAAATTATTAATTATTGACTTTTCAATTACCCATGCCAAAACCCCATGGGGTTTTAGCCCACTATCTGGGGTTACAAACTTCAAACATGAATATCTCTCAAACTGTGAAGAATTACGTGGCGTGTCATATATCAACAGAAACATCTCGACAAGAAGAAACCATAAAAAACATTATTGACCTAGAATTTAGTAATTTGGTAGGTCAAAATTCCCATGCAATATTGGGGTAGCCCCTGCTGCTACTTGGGTTGACATCAATAACAACCACTGATCAACAAAGCACTACTTATTTGTACCTGCAACCATATTTTCAGATAGAAAAAGAGAGCAAAGTGGCCTCACCTTCCAACTAGGTTTTCTTCCAAAAGGGTTTCCCAGTGAGCATATATTGTGTCTAATATGTGTGTGAGATTATTTTATCATTCTCTACTATTCTGCATGATTTTTATTCTCATGCATGCACTAATTATAGTTAAATCTACATATCTTACAGTTCCCATGCTACGGAATATAAGCTCTATGTGCTATGGCAAGCACCATCAGTGAAACCGGTATAATAGGTCAACGACTCTCCAAACCAAGTGGAACACTAGGTAAGTAGAGTAAACATGTCCGCGAAGCAAACAATCACACCAAAAAAAAAATCCAAAAATCACATTAATGAATAACACACTAATGTATAAGGTACCATACTTGTGATCAAGCATAATACTACTTCAAATAGAGGCCATTTAAGGGCTTAGCCAACTGATTTCCTTCGTAATCTACTAGCTCATAAGCACCTCTTTCCAATATACGTTTAAAAATATAGGGCCCATGCCACATTGGCTCAAGCTTCCAAACTCCCAATTTATCATGGGCTTGATCATAGAATAGGACTAAGTCACCTTCAAAGAAAACACGAGGGTTGACATATTTGTCGCACTAAGCCTTAACTCGTTTCTTTTATGCTTCAATGTCTAAAGAAACATGTCTTCGACTCTCATCAAGACACTCGAGGTAATGAAAACGTTCCTCTTTTGGAAAAGTACCAGGATGTAACTCGATGGCTAGCTTCAGACAAGGGATTTCACACTTGATTAGGAGTGTGGCTTCCAGACCATACACCCATTGAAATGGTGTAAATCTGGTAACAGTCTTAGTGGAAGTTTTGTAAGCCCACAAAGCTGAGAAAATCATGAGATGCCAATCCCGTTTATGTCTCTGAATGGTTTATTAAAGAATTTCCACCAAAACCTTGTTAACATCTTCGACTTGGCCATTTTACTGTGGATAGTAAGGAGTGGAGCTATCGTGGCATAGCTCCAACTGAGCAGTAATTATGTCATCATATGATTTCGAAAATGAGAGCCTCGGTCAGTGAAAATGGCTGTTGGGACACCAAACTGATCTATGATGTGATTAAACAGGAATTTGATTGCATTTTGACGTTATTATCATATGTAGGCATTTCCTTGGCCCATTTTGTAAAATAATTAATGGTGATGATAATATAACCATGCCCCCCAACCAAGCGAGGGTTATAGGTCATGAAACCAATACCCCATTTTTCAAATGGCTCAGTGGTCATAACTGGCTGCAAGGGTCGGGGTGGGGCACACTATTTCTGAGAATAGATTTGGTAATCACGACATTTTCTGAGAGGTAGTGTAACCAGACATGTGACGACCATAAGCCCCCAAGTGGCAGTTGCCAATTCTGTTGTGGCGATAAATCCCCTTTGTGAAAAAAGGCGATCTCTCTAGCCCTAGAGTGGGTCTAGCAACTTAAGAGACTATCTAATGCAATATTTCTTAGCTAATATCCAAAAAAAAGATGAGAAAGGGAATAGGAATACCTCTTCCTGATGCTATGCTCAAATCCTTTGATGATGGCCTCGATCCACAGTCCCCCAAGCTCGATCCTTGCTACTATTGGTGTACGATTACCTGCAGGAGATCAAGAGACAACAAAAATCTTAATCCAATAAAAAACATACATTAAATATCGGCTATCTAACAGATTGAGAAACATTAGACTATTTGTGTAAATGATTAGATAAATATAAAAAGCAAACATGAGATTTTTATTAATAAATATGAAAGAGACAGCTTACAACTGTGGCCTTGATGTTGGAGGCCTCCCTTTGGTGATGTATGAGTCCTTCACTGAACCTCTTAAAGCACTCCTTCTCCTGCATAGCTTAGGCATTATCACAATACGGGGACGCAAAGGAAAATGAATGATCAGACTAGCCCAACAATGACCAACATGTAGTGGAAGGATGGGGATCAATTTATAGGAAGGGAGAGGCAGTTAGGATCCCATGAAAGAAGGAGGAAGTTCCACTTTTCAAGGGATAATCCCCCATTGATAAGATCCAAAGCTCTAAATGAGAGAGCTCGACCATATCTCCACTAAATAACATCAAGCTCGTCATCCTAGAAAATTCTATAGGTCGAAGATTCTACTCCATTTGAGGAAACACTACCAGAAAGGGTTCGGCGTGGTTTTCTCAGTCAAAAGAGCACTGGCGATGCTAGGGTAGAACTATCAACCTGCCATTAGCACAGGTAGGCAATTGGAGAAAAGCATTGACCCAAAAATTTAGGGTTTTAGCTAATTTTCTTCAATGATCTTTCAAGGAAACTTTCTTTGAGTATTTAGAGGATGTCTTTATGTATTTTTTCCACGTGGAAATACTACACAAGATTTTTCATAGGAAAATTCAAGATCGGGAACAGGAAGTGAGCTTAGAATGGTTACTAAATTGAAACAAAGGGCTTAGAATACCATCTATATCACTCTCATGGCTTTCACCACTATGTAAACAAATCTAGCCTTCCTTGGACTTGATTCCTTCTATTGGTGCTCTGACCTACCCTGAGATTCTCCTTTGAATACCATCTGTATCTCTGTCATGGATTTCACCACTATGTAAACAAATCTAGGCTCCCTTGGACTTGATTCCTTCTATCAGTGCTTTGAGATACCCTGAGCTTCTCCTAGGTTGCCCAAAACTTCCCTTCAACTTCTTAAGATCTAGAAGTCTTAAAATGGCTCTTAAAATCCCTTCATTGCATTCATAATGCCAAAAATAGTTAGGATAGACTATTTTTTCATTGAAAATGACCTCCGGATGCTTTGGTTTCACCTCCAACACTTGTTGGCACCCCTTGGCACTAGGGTCACTGAAAAATTCTCTGATGGGTTCTCAACCTATAAAATTAATCAAAAGATTATAAAACCTCAATCAATGGATCTATAATGATAATTAAATTCATAAATGACTATTATTTTGCTGCATAAGGTCTCCAGCTGCTATGGCTAGGCCCCGAACTGCTCCTGGCAAAAGCTGGCACTAGTGGCCCCTCGAACTTCAATGAAGCATGAAGGCCTTCAAAAGTCCTCTACATGATCTTAAAAACACACCATTAGTTCCAAAACATCTGAAAAATCCAAAATTGACTATTGGATTTTTGAATAAGGCCTCTAGCTCCCCTAGCTAGGCCTCAAACTGTTGCCGCCTCCTCGTGGCCCTAGTGGCCCCTTCAACTTCACTGAAGCAAACAACTTCTAAAAATTTTTCTGATGGCTCTGAAACCCACTCCATTGATTCTGGAATGTTGGATATAGTGGAAATTGACTATTGGCACCCCAAAATTGGGCGAATCTAGCTCGAGATAGAGCCTAAACTCATTTTGCCCAGTATCACCTAAAATTCCTCCACCAAAAATGGGAAACGTTAGTTAAACTGGTGAAAACCCCCAAATTTGGGGCGCGCTCCAAACCAATCGCTAGAATTAATGTTAGAAATCAACTTTGGCAGTTAGGCTGGTCGCATCTACCTAAAACTCCACAATCATAATTAACTATTGACCGGATAAGCAGCGCAGATATTGTTTGAACCCGTTAGACATAACTCCATGTGAACTTTAACTGACAGGTGTTATGGTTATAAACTGTCATTAAATATCACAGGTTAGTTATATGGCATGTGAGATGGTCTTTCCTCACAGTTTCAGATGGCGGTTAGGAGCTTGTCGTCAGCGGTTAGCCCTTGGGCAAGGACCAAGTCTTATGAGGAGGGGCTGGCCCCTCCGCTCCCCCAACACGAGTTTGAACCAACTTTAAATACAAACCTGAAAAATATAATGTTAAGAAACACTATGTAGCAGAGATAGTTAGGAGATTGTGTAGGTGGGTGAGAGGTCTCGCCTTCAATTCCTTTGCAGTCCCAAAAATTTTGATAGAATGTTCTTGGGCCACGTGGTGGCCTCCAGGCCTTCCACGTGGCAGCTTCTCATTGGCCGTAATTCATAAAGGTCAACCAATTTCCAAATCACATGTTGACACTTGTCAATACCTAATTGGTCCAAACGAAATATTCTGGGGAATATTCCAAGAATATACCCTGGAATATTCTTTTTTTTAATTTTCCCAAATCCAAGTCAAACTTGGTCAAAGTCCATTTTTTTGTAGTTTACTGGACTTTTCAAACTGCGATAACTTCTTCATATAGTGTCGATTTTTCAAATCATTCGTGGCACTAGAATCAAGAAGACGAGATCTATCTGTTCACTCAGGTTTAGCACACTCTTGAAAACTTTGAATTTTGAGCTATCACTTAGGTCCATAATCCAATTCGAATCACACCTCCCCATTAGGAATATTTTGGACCCCAAAATACTAATATACCAATCTGTACAATAGATGAGAGTATATCACCTTCTTATTTTCAACCTCCATACACTTTTCTTGCATGGCTAGTGCATTTGAACCACAATTCGAAGGTAGTTGACACTTCCCTTCCTGGATGCACTTGTCCTCCTGTCAAGAACTGTATTCCTTGCACTCACTCAGAAATTTCTGGTGAGAAATTTATAGAAGGTAGCTGAACATTGCTTCCTTGATCATCAATCCAAGGTGGCTCAAACAAACATGAGATTACAGCATAAATACATGCTCACTTGACTGAAACTTGCATATGTACAAATGAAAATATGTCTTACCTTGTCAAGAAGTCAAACCACTTCTTACCAAGCCACTTCCACGGTGACTTTTGTTGTTGCAAATATTCTTCATGTGAAACATTCGTTCTCACATCAATGATGGAATCCTTGGATCCACTTTCACCAGTCTTTATGTCCTCTTGCCACATGTGCTTGGGACGATTAGGTGGATGCAATGTTCAAAAATGGGCAACAACATGTCCCCTCTTATGGCAATGTGTGCAAGTCTTATGCACCTTCTTTGTAAGTTTCCTTTGCCTCAACTGCTTCCTGTATGCCTTCTTTCTCTTCCAGCATCTCGAAACAACATGGTTACACATACCACAATATGCACAACAACTCTTTCTTCCATTGAAGCATGCAGAATTGTCATGCCTTGCAGAAACATAATCAACTTGACTATGGGAAGAATTATACCTCATAGGCTGCCTTACATGTCCATCATTTTTTCCTTCTTAAGGAGATGAACTAGTAGAGGTTCCAAATTTCTTTTGTAGACTAACATCATCATTCTTGTCTTGAAAATTGTCTGAATTTGCATGCTCGCCATAAGCTACAAGTGTACAATCTTCTTGCTGCAACATAGGCTTCAAACAATGGAAATCAACTTGAAAACAAACTTGACATGTTTTTGGTTTAGAACTTGCGACAAAATTTCTCTTTGAAGTTGCCTCAAATGCCTTCATGGCTTTGGATTCTTTGCCATTAGATTGTACATAACCAAGACCAAATTTCTTAAGTCATTCCTAAAAAAAAAAATAGGATCAATCATGCCTTGTGCATGCTTGCCTAAACACTTGCCTTCATAGCCCATGTTTAACATTAACTTGGACCCTATACCTCTAGTGTGCTTTTCAAATGTACCAACACATCTTTCTGAAGAGGAAACTAAAGACTAATTTGAGTGAATTACCTCTGCTTCACGCATGTTCTTAGTCAAAGACTCTTGGGCTTGATGGAGCTGCATCTCCATATTATGCATTCTTTGGATAATTTCTTCCTTCTCTCTCTTCATAGCAAAAAATTTCTCATGAGGTATAGTGCTTTCTCTTCTATCTTCAAACAGATTCTGCACCATGTCCATCAAGATGTAGAAGTCTCGCTTCATTTATTCATTGAAGAATATTGTGAAGGAGGAGGATTTTGAAACCTCACTTGAAGAAGTTGTCATCATGAAAATGAACAAAAATAACTTCAACTAAATTCACAAATATTTCAAAAAAAATGACAAAGGTTTTGAATAAAATGGCTGTAGAGTCAAGCCACTACTACATTTGGCGGAAGTTCCGACGCTTTTGACCAAATGTCGAAAATTTTCCCAAATTTTTTCCATCCCGCCCGAAACCATCGCTATACCGACGTCTATAGAAAAGTGTTGCAATAACGACACTTATAAAAGTGTCGCAATTGCGACGTTTAGAGGAAGACGTCGCAATTGCGACACCATGGCCCAAAGCGTCGCTATTGAGACGACTCTAAACATCGCAACTGCAACACAATGTCTAGGTGTCGCCATTGCGACATTTGGAGGCACCCGTCGTAATAGCGACGCCTTTTCCGCCGTCGGTATAGCGACAGTTATTTTCGCGCTACATAAAAATACCAAACTTATATGCGCGCTACATAAAAATTCAAAACTTATATGCGCGCTACATAAAAATGATTTTATTGTTTCGTATTTGTCGCAATAGCTACATTAACGTTTGATATCACGCGCGCATTCGCCCTCTGCTCTTGCAGAACAGCATTTGCCCTCAGCATTCGCGCTCAGCTCTTGCAGAACAGCATTTGCTCTCAGCATTCGCCCTCAGCGTTCGCCCTCAGCTCTTGCAGAACAACATTCGCCCTCAGCTCTTGAAAAATGGTAAGTTCTTACTGCAAGCCCTTCCTCCTATAGTAGGGTTGACTCTATTTGGGTTTTTTTGGTCAATTCCATTGGATTGTGTTAGGCTGTAGGGTTCTCTCTAGATGTCAAGAATCAAGATTCAATACCCTCTATTATCTTCATCACCCCATACAAGATTTAAATTTTTCCCAAAGAAACGCTTATTAATTTGGCAGCCATTATTTCTCCCTGCTTTAAAAACCCTACATTTAAATGAAAACAAGCATTGCATTTCAACTACAAAAATCTATTAGTGTTCAAATGTACATGTGTGCTACATTAATGTCCGATATCACGTGCGCATTCGCCCTTCTGGCTTGGCATCAAAGATTCGCCTCGCACTCGCCCTCAACTCTCTGCAGAACAGCATTCGCTTTCTCGCATTCGCCCGAGTTTTGGTGTAAGAAGATCGACTCGATTCGCCCGAGCTCTGCGTGAACAAAGATTCGCCCTGATCGCCCCTGCCTCTTCGTAACAACATTCGCCATGCATTCGCCCCCGCCTCGTTAACACACTGCCCTCAAGATTAGCCTTCCCCGCCGTTCGCCGCCTCCTCTTTTATGACCAACATTCGCCCTCACCTCTTGCAAAATGGTAAGTTCTTACTGCAGGCCCTTCCTCCTATAGTAGGGTTGACTCTATTTGGGTTTTTTTGGTCAATTCTATTGGATTGTGTTAGGCTGTATGGTTCTCTCTAGATGCAAAGAATCAAGATTCAATACCCTCTATTATCTTCATCACCCAATACAAGATTTAAATTTTTCCCAAAGAAACGCTTATTAATTTGGCAGCCATTATTTCTCCCTGCTTTAAAAACCCTACATTTAAATGAAACAAGCATTGCATTTCAACTACAAAAATCTATTAGTGTTCAAATGTACATGTGTGCATCACTTGTGTAGGGTATTCCTTTTCCACTTTCACATTACCCAAGAATGTGTGCAGTATAGTTCATATTTTTTGTGATTTAGATTATCTTGAAAAAGGAAAGGTAATTTATTTCCCATGGAAAAAGAAGGTTTTCCCTTTTTATAGGTTGTTTGGACTTACGTGGAAAAATTTATGGTATGCCTTTCATATTATGTAGTTTAAATTTGAATTAACAGATTATTCTACATGAGAATATAATTACCTATGCGATGTCCTTCATCACTAATTAAAATTATAGGGTTTCAATTTCCTAGACTCTAACTCATCTGATGCTAAATTCTAGGTTCTCATTGGTGGATCACTCTTCCATTGATTTCCTTTCCCTCTGGATCTTGTCATAATTTAAAAGTCATCAATGATACATATATTATTTCAGGTATCCCAAAAGGCTTTATAGTAGAAAATATTGTGAAGTTTTTTTGACACTTGAGGATTCTTTTTAGAACTGCAACGTGGTCTATGCTATCGAGTTATATATCAAGCAACTTGTCCTTAATAACTACACTATGAGGTAGGTTCAACCAGTTTGAACTTGTTGGGACATAGCATATGAAGTTGTGTGATGAGTCCATATCACAGGTCTATTATGGTGAAAAAAGTGAAGACACTTAATGATAGTTATTATGTTAACATTACTAGAAACATTTTCGAAATTATCCATGCTATCAAGATGTCAAAATTCCAGGCATTAGGTGTCAATACTCGTAGATAATAGATAATAATAATAATATAAAAAAATCACAACTTTATTCTTGAAATATGATTGTTACACATTGGTAACCTAGTTCATGAGTTACTATCAACCAAAGATTGCAAAACAAACTTAAAATATAAATTAAACCAACATGAGAATCCAACTAAGGGTTTCTTGACAAAATCATGCCATAACCTGGCATTTTGAAACCCAAATTTGAATCCATCATAAGTAATACAATGCAAACTCAGATGGATTTTCAATACATGTTTGCATGCTACACTTATTCTTTGTCTAGATATCATTTTTTAAATGGAACCATTAGTCAAGCCCACAGTCCTTTTTATGTGAAAAATTTCAGCTCTGTTTGAGCTCTTTTTTTCTCCACCACCTCCATAAACTAGTGTTACACGAGGTCTCGCCCCCCCACCTAGGGGTCTAGATTCTTCACCCCCTCATGCTCCGGGGTCTTGGGGAATTCTAGGGGATGTTTCCCTCACGCCCCCTCATGTCCCCTCACCGCCCCTTTTAGTTTATGGTTTCGTGTTAAAAGTTGATGTGCCACTTAGCATATTTGAGAATCCAAGTGATTCTGATTCAGATGGTGACATGGTTGATCTTGATATATTCGTGCAGAAGTTGGATGCAGAGACTAGTGGGGCATCTTGATCTTGATATTTGAGTTTAAGTTTTATGTTTCAGACTTGAGTTGTAAACTTCAATTTAAACTCTATTTTGAATCTTGATATAATATGTCATATGATATCTTAAACTTTATTTTCATTGTACATTGTTAGTAGTTACATTAATGATTATATAGTTACAAACTTGCAAACTTACATGCATGATTGTATGATGTATGTTTTAACTTTTAACTTTTAAATTTGTTTCAATTATATGATTCATCATTCATCGATTTGTAATTTTATTATTTATGATTTATCTTTCAAAACAAACTTAAAATATAATTAAACCAACATGAGAATCCAACTAAGGGTTTCTCGACAAAATCATGCCATAACCTGGCATTTTGAAACCCAAATTTGAATCCATCATAAGTAATACAATGTAAACTCAGATGGATTTTCAATGCATGTTTGCATGCTACACTTATTCTCTGTCTAGATATCATTTTTTAAATGGAACCATTAGTCAAGCCCACAGTCCTTTTATGTGAAAAATTTCAGCTCTATTTGAGCTCTTTTTTGCTCCACCACCTCCATAAACCAGTGTTACACGGGGTCTCGCCCCCCCACCTAGGGGTCTAGATTCCTCGCCCCCTCGCGCTTCGGGGTCTTGGGGACTTCTAGGGGATGTTTCCCTCACGCCCCCTCACGCCCCCGCACACCCCCTTTCACGCCCCCTCACGCCCCCTCACACCCCCCTTCACGCCCCCTCACGTCCCCTCACCGCCCCTTTTAGTTTATGGTTTCGTGTTAAAAGTTGATGTGCCACTTAGCATATTTGAGAATCCAAGTGATTCTAATTCAGATGGTGACATGGTTGATCTTGATATATTCGTGCAGAAGTTGGATGCAGAGACTAGTGGGGCATTAACTTGAGCATTTATGCTCATTTATCATTATGATGATATCACTTGATATTCATATGTTATGTTTTATGTTTTATGTTTCAGACATAACTTATTTGCGTTTAAGTTTTATGTTTCAGACTTGAGTTGTAAACTTCAGTTTAAACTCTATTTTGAATCTTGATATAATATATCATATGATATCTTAAACTTTATTTTCATTGTACATTGTTAGTAGTTACATTAATGATTATATAGTTACAAACTTACAAACTTACATGCATGATTGTATGATGTATGTTTTAACTTTTAACTTTTAAATTTGTTCCAATTATATGATTCATCATTCATCGATTTGTAATTTTATCATTTATGATTTATCTTTCATGATGCAAGTGTATGATGACTGTATATACATTCCTTGCAAAAATATAGTTACATTTTAAATATTAAATTTTATAATTTTATGACCCCGACGTCCCCCCACGTTTCCTGAAAATTGGTAGGGAGCTTTTGCATAGGCCGCTCCCGCGCTCCCTCGTCCCCTCGCTCCCACCTCCATGGGACTTGGTGGAACATTGCCATAAACATATGCAAACATATATCATGATCTTGGAATTCCATTACATATGTATGTGCCAATGTTCCATAATCATGCCTCATCATCAATTTAAGAAATTTCCATTGAATATCAAATTATGGAGGGGGGGAACTTTTTGCTGCAACATTTGGCTCAAAATCAGGGACCATCTCCGTATGAGGTGAATGAGAACTATAGATATTTGAAGAAGTAGATTAGTGCCTTTTCCTCTGGCCATGGAGTCATATACAGTCATCCATCACAAAATTTGTCTTTGTTCATTCTCACCTTGAAAGTTGCAAAAATTCATGCCCTAATTGAAACGACACTAAATTTGAAAGATATAATAAAAATGCAAGCTAGAAGTGCCCTATTAATACAAAGGGAAAACCTTCCTACCTACCCTAACTGAGATAAATTTTGATTGAATAGGAAACATGATATTTCCATGGAGTTGATCCAACAACTTGTTAAATGTATGGGACTAAATCATGCATTTGATTTCCAGGGAAACATGCGCATGAAGAGAAAAAGTGCAGAATTAATGGAAAATCCATACATGCCACTTATAAAAACTACACCTAAAGGTCAAAAAATACTTAAGGCCTTAACTTAATTTGAATCCAAAAATGACAAAACAGGATTAGTGAAAACACGAGAGTGGTGTGGGTGAACAACATAAATAAAAAGTGAAGATACCTTTCCCAAGATGCCTTTGTCACCGTTGTATGAAAACATGTTTTCCTTTCCCTTTATACATGCAAGTGAATGCATTATAGGTATGGTGTTTTCCCAGAGTAGGAGAAGCCTACTTAAATATATCATTCGTGGAGTGAATGTTTAGGTGCCTTAATGTGCAATGACATGTTTCCAGGACTGAATTCAATGCAAGGCATATTTGAAACTCTAACTCTGTCTTCCGGTGTCTTATTAGAAATTATTTCAGTTTTCATTTTGTGTTTTCAAGTTAGATATTGTTTTCAAGTTTTTACATTTATAATTTTATTGTAATGTGGCAGACTGATCAGAGCAGTGCAGGAACAACCCCGAGACGGGATGATCGCGGAAAGAGGCCAGCGGAAGAACATGTAAAGTGCCAGCATTGCTCTATCTTTAGGTATTTTAGTTATTTACATAATTGAAACAATATTAATTTTGTTCAAATATGCAGACACCTAGCCATGGTACGCCTGATGATTCCCTCTTTGAGGAAGAGCTTTCTTCATCCCTATCTCCAGTGTTCTTGTTGCAAAAAAAGGCACGAGATGCAAGGTCGGAATTTAATACTTTAATAGACGCGCCTCAAACACCTGAAACAGAAGAGAGGATACAAAATATTATGAGGCAGCTAGAAAGATATCAGGTAATAATAAAAATTCAAAAGGATATTTTTTTGTTCTGCATGAGATGAATTGTGATAGTTTGATTTTTAATTTTACATTGACTAAACTAATAAAATGACTGTGCTGTAGTATTTTTCCGGCATTTTCCTCAACTCCGGCAAGGTGGTAGTGGGACACAAGGGCAAGAGATTGCCCAACAACCCTCTCGTACACCTTCTACTCCTTTAGGTGCTAGCCAAGAAACACACCCTGCCCAAGCAGACACCCAGCCAACCGCTGAACGTGTTGGCAATGATGAGGCCGATATGGCCAACTACATTATTGCGTTTCCTGGAGCTACACGTGTCAGCTCCACAGGGACCATTAATGGCACGTTGTTGGTGAACGATGAGGGTGTCCCTATAAAGCATGTACAACTCCCATGTAAATTTTAATATTTTAACTATTTCATGTACTTTATCTAAAACATATTTATCATGATTTTTATTTTTAAATTAATGATAATATCTTTTTTTTTTTTGGTTTTATTCTGTGTAGGAAACAATGAGTTCTACAGGATTCTGGAGAGCCATGCGTTGGTAATTTTTGGCCCAACCATACGTACAGGGTGGAATTCCCAGAATTCCAACCTGAAAAAAGAACTTCTAGATTATCTAGAAGCCCTTTTTGGGGTCGGCACATTTGACAGAAAAGCGGTGGCTCAGGTAGCCGGCAAATATTTGAAATATACCAGGGACACCTATAGGACGAAATTGAAATTTAACCCTAGATATGAGCGTCCTCTCGCAGTTTCAGAGAGTGAGTGGAGAGCACTCATCCATGACAGAAAAGAGAAAAGGGCAAAGAAAGAAGGAAAAATGCCAACTGGACCCGCAAGGTAAATTACAACTTTAATTCAATAGCTTTAATTTTTTCTATGTCTAAAATAAAAGTGTGCTACGTCATATCTGACTTTAATCTTTTGATGCTAGGTTTCCTGACACCTCAAAGGCAACCAAAGCTAGGATTGAAAAAAAGGGCCATCACAAGCTAGGCCAGGGCGGCTACTTGAAATTGGCCGCAAGAATTGTAATTAAGTAGCCAAACATCTTATAATTAATTGTATCGCCTTCCAACATTTTTGTAATCCTATCAAATATGATTAAAAATACACAATCATATGTAATGTAGGGTGATGACTTCGGAACAGAAACTACAGAGGAAGATAAAAATATCACTTTCCGTTTTGGCTATCAAGCTGTAGTTGAACGTCGCAGAAGCTTGGGGCAGGTCCCAAGATCCAGAATGCCTGATAAGGTAAAACATTAACCTTTCAATATTTTTGTTTTCGTCCATAAATTTAATGTCTAACAACTTTGTTTAAATCAGGGGAGAAGCACTACCGACGAGGCAAATAACCCAGTTTTAGAGCCAGATGTAGATGATCCTCACGTGCAACCTGATCATTGTAGTGGGGACCAGGCCGAAAATGCTACTATCAGTGAGGGCCGTGACGGTAATTAATTTCCACTTATAATTTTTTCTAATTATACCTTGATGGTTGTCCTTATAATGCTTTTTGTTTAAATGACAGAGAATGTTTCCCTTGAGGATCTTACCACTAGAGAGGAAGACAGGGCAACAGTCCCAACGACGACAACTGGTGCACCAGGTAAATAATCTCATTGCAATTTTTTTTATTAATATTACCGAACTAGTTCAATGATATTTAAAAACTGACAATTAAAATTTAATATTATCTGCTTTTGTAGGCGATGCCCCGTCACTGGATGAGACCAGACATCGTGACTACGCAACTAGGTCAGCGACGACAACTGGTGCACCAGGTAAATAATCTCATTGCAATTTTTTATTATTAATATTACCGAACTAGTTCAATGATATTTAAAAACTGACAATTAAAATTTAATATTATCTGTTTTTGTAGGCGATGCCCCGTCACTGGATGAGACCAGACATCGTGACTACGCAACTAGGTCAGCGGCGACAACTGGTGCACCAGGTAAATAATCTCATTGCAATTTTTTTTATTAATATTAACGAACTAGTTCAATGATATTTAAAAACTGACAATTAAAATTTAATATTATCTGTTTTTGTAGGCGATGCCCCGTCACTGGATGAGCCCAGACATCGTGAATACGCAACTAGGTTAGCAGTGCGGGTCGAAAGGCACGAAACAGGAGCAGAGCACGATGATATTGATGATGTAATTAGGAGCTTTAGAAATAGGAAGAAGAAAAGAAAATTTGATAATGTAAAATATTGTATTATTATAAGACAAACGTTACCATACTTGGAACGTTTTTTGCGTTATATAAAAAACTCATTTATCATACTATTTTTATGTCAAGCATTAATTTCAATGTTTCCTTGCGTACTTTTTGTTGAATTGTTTTTTTATTAGTTATTGAATATTTTTTTTTTATGCTCATGAAAGTAAAAAATGAAATATAGATTAGGTATTGGGGAATTGAGAGTGATGTGAGGGGGGAGGGGCCATAAGAGCTTCCACCTTCATGTGGTTGGCCCTGTTTAGTAGAGAATAATTTATTGGAGCAATTTAGTCTTGGAGCAAACCTCCCTCGATCCAGCGTAGCAACAAAAAAGTCACTGTTGACTTAGTTGCTACTCTTTCAGATCGTGGGAGGCTTGTTCCAAGTTCATGCGACTCCAATAAATTGTTCTTGAAACGAAGAGGAGCTTATTCAGGTATGTTTTTACATTTTCAACATATGTTCTAACATTATCATAAGAATGCATCTTAGAGTAAAAAATACTACATCAATTACTTGTATTTATTATATAGATAATGATGGATTTTGATTGACTTGGCAGTGTAGGTACAAATCCTCTTGCATCATGAGCAATACAACTTGTCAACCAGGGTCATGTCCAGGATATTTTTGCTTGTGCGCTTGACCAGGTTCGTAATGTCACATTTGGTAAGTTCCTTTACAGTTCATAATTCAATATTAAGCTTGTTCATGATTATTATCTAGGTTTTTTGTATGTGTTTTTTCATCTATTTGATTGTAAGCAACTATGCATGTTTCCTGTTGTTCACCATGATTTCTCCCATTACCACTCCCAGGATGAATCCGACTTTATTGTTACATAGGTTACTTTATTGTTACTATGATTTCTCCATTTACGATTTCATAGGTTACATCATGCAAAGTTGTCAATCTCAGGTTGGTGATGAGCTTTAGTTCTCCAGATTTGGGGCTTTTCTGATATTTTCTCCCTCATGTCATTCCTGCATCACCTCGTTGTTTGAGCATGCCAATTTTCTACCACTTGTACCAATTGGCACATGTCAATCTCCGAGTGGTGCCACATTTCACCTATTTTCAGTGAGAGTTTAGGGTTTCTCTAACATAGCTTCAGAAATCCGATTCAGTGCCTGCTTGAATATTGTCACATAATACTCATGGTTTGGATTGATGAGCATGTTCTGAATGGTTGGTTGATTCATAATAACCACCCATATAGTCATCTTGAGATATTTCAAAAGTTTTCTCGGGTTTCCTTTTTCACCGTTTCTAGTGGGTGGGATGGTGTGGGGTGATCCATCAATACCGGTGCTCTTGTAGTAGGGAATTTGTTTTTGGGGATATAAAGGAGCATTTGATGTAGATATCCCATTGGATGCATTCATAGATGGGCACAAGAGGTCAAGAATTTAAATTAAAAATATGCAACCTCTAGCATGGCAACCTGAAGGCCGCGAGAGACACTGGTTAAAGATTTTTTTGTGTTGGCCTTAATATAGTCGTGATTTCTTTCTATTATCTTAATGCAAATATATAGTCCGGTCTCATTAAAATGAGGATTGTGGTTGTATTTCTCTTTTGTTGTTTCTCTCTTAATGCTCCAGAAGTTGCCAAAAGTTGCGATAGTTGTTTAGTTTGCCTGTTACAACTTAAAAGTGGTTTTTAGCAATGGGAGTCATGTTTTTTAAGGTTCATACTAATATGAAGATATTGTAATTCTATATTCAAGATAAGAGAAGATGGCCTCTGCTTTGGGAAGTATGACAACAATTGCCACATCTACCTCATTGGGTAACAATGGAAAGGGGAAGAAGTTGGGTGCAATGTTTGATAATTATGGCAGACAATTGTCTTCTCTTTCAGTTTTTTCACCCATTTCCTTTAATCGCTCAAGCAGAAGAGGGACTCCGAGATTACGCGACAGAGAGAAGGTAGTTAATACAAGAGCTATGGAAAAGGAGTTGTACTTCAACAAGGATGGCTCAGTGACAAAAAAATTGCAGGTCAGAGAAAAAATTATGTTTAAAGGAAGGTCACCTGCACGTGAAACTTCACTGCGGTGGATCTTTCCTTGTCCACTTATATTCGATTTTAATTTTTCATGGAGGGTTGTTTTGGAATATGGTCTGGCATTCAATTTCACACTTACTGAAAGCATTGTCAATTTGTCTTGCAGGCGGTGTGAACAAACTTGCTGATCTTGTTGGAGTCACCCTTGGGGCGAAGGGAAAAATGTTGTCTTGGAGAGCAAGCATGGTTCTCCGAAAATAGTTAATGATGGTGTGACAGTAGCTAAGGAGGTAATTTGTAGATGTGTGCTCTGGTTTTTTTTTTAACGTTGTATTAGTTCCCCCTCTTAAATGTCTTAGATTTGGTAGGCATAATTTGAAAACTCAAAGGTGAAAGGAAACATATTTGTTACCCATTGGTCTACTTGGCCTATAGACTAGCCACATTAGAGTAATGCATAAAGCTTATCACAACAATAAAAGGAAAGGGTTATGGTTGAGTCAAATTTTATTGTTATTGATAGTGTAATGAAATGTATCTCAATGCTATGGTTTTGGCCTTTTTTATTGGTTGAATTAGAGGACCCAGTTGAAAATATTGGGGCCAAGTTGGTAAGGCAAGCTGCGACAAAGACAAATGATTTAGCTGGGGATGGAACCACAACATCTGTTGTTCTTGCACATGTTGGAATATTGAAAAATTCCAGAACAATGAATGGAGAATAAATCTCCCTTCCTCTAACACAGAGAAAATAAAAATTTCTTTGACAAGAGACAGAGTTTCAATACTTTGAAAACAAACTTCTATTCCCTTCAATAACTCAAAAAAAAAACTATTACACTACTTCCTCACTGAGAGGGATTACAAAATTATGACTGCTACAAAACGCAGTGCATAAAACGAACTCACTGTCTGTTCAAAACAAACATACTCTGTCTCTAAAACACTCTGCTGTGTTTTTCCCTTTCGCACTGCTGTGCATACACACTTAAAAAGTTACACTCGGTCTTTCACTTTTTACACACTGCTGTGTAATAAAAAATTTACGTACTGTCTATAAAAAAAACTACCAAGCTTTTTTGTCCTTTTTATTTTTATATGCCGTAACATATAAAACATATTATAATAAACCCTCTTTTTTAAAAAATAAAATTAAAACTAAATTCTATGGCCCACCTTTCATTTCGCATATGATATATATATAACATATGTTTAAAACATATGTATATATTAAACTATCAAACATTAAAGAACCCTTTCCGTCGGACTTCAAAAGTCTGAATAGATTGAATTTCAAACCAAATTCGCGTTCCAAAATGGGATGCTGACGTCTGCCTAATTTTAACTCGAATTCTCAATCCAATGTGCCCTATAAAAAATTCGGGTCTGGCTTTCAGGTTTTCAGATTCCCTTCAATTTCATGCGATCCAATATTAATGCTCCACGTGTCCTCCTTTTGAATTTACAAAACTGTCGGGTAAATTTCTGTTTGTTTAATTTTTGGTTGGTGAATTGCGTTAATGCTGGTTGTTGTGTTTAAATACAATCCTGTACAGAAATATGGCTGCGACTGTCTACAAAAAAAACTTGCAGGAATTTTAAATGCTGAATTAAATTTCTGGATGGCGTGCAAGCAACCTCCAAAAAAAATGTTGCTGCTGCATCCGTCCTTCTGCTGCAGCAGTTGAAGTTAAAATTCAACAGCACAGGGTTTAATAAGTGAGGGTGTAAAGGTAATTTTTTGTCGATGGTACTGGATTAAGATCATCTATTCATTTTTGTAGGGTCTTATGGTGTTTGGTTTTTTAGTTTTGGGTTGGGTTTATTGAGTCTAAGATAGTTTTTGAGTGAAAAAAATTGCTATCAGGTATTAAAAATTTTTGGTTCTTTTGTCAAAATTTATGAGCTTGTTAGGAAATACAAAACTGACAATGGTTGTATCTTAAATTTGTGGAAAATAATTTGAAATGAAACCTTTTTGTTTAGGTTGTTGCAGCAGGTGAAAACCTCGTTCAAATTACTAGGGGCATTGACAAGACAATAAAGGCCCTTGTTTCGGAACTCAAAATTTTGTCAAAGGAGGTAAACGCTTGCCTTTTGAGTAGGCTGGTCTTCCTTTTTGCTGATGGTTTGGTGTATCTAATTGAATTAGTTTCCTAAGGTATTTTGGTTGCAAACTCCTTTTCATTTTTCATACAGTATTGGCCTTGTGGAATACATTTGATTGTGTGGTCTTGTTAGATCTACAATATTTGTAGTTTTTTAGTCTTAAGGCCGAGGTGCACTTTTATTATGGAAATAGTTGATGCAATATTGTCATTTAATCCTTACTGCAGGGTAGCATGTTGAGAAGTTTCTTGTGAAACATTTGGTATTCAAAATGACACGTGATCCTATACAACATCATGCACTTGACTTCAAAATTCATATTCAAAGTGTGCCAGACAATTCTTGCAAAATTTCAAATATTTATGTTGTTTTAAACCATTATCTTTTCATGTATTGGATGCTGAAAATGAGAAAAAGACTTTGGTATGAAACCAACTGGTGAATAATTTCCAGCAAAACAACCACTTCCAAGACATGATTTAGAAGTAGAACATATGTACTTATGAAGCATAGAAAGACATCCTTGATGCATTGTCAATGTTTGGCTAGGGTTATTTTTGGAGAAAATAACTCCTTATTCCTAGAATAGTGATCTTCAATACAAGTAAATGCCAGAGAAGAGAGATCATCGTGTGACACAACAAAACTAAAATTGGACCCCTAAGGAGAGCTGGTGTGTCTACAATCGCTCTGTCAGCATTTTCCTTTGGTTTACCCCATTCTTTTCCTCCAGCCTGAGTCTTAATTGACTTCTTCTTTCTTCGGGTTTATTTATCAAATTCGTAGAATTTGATAAATAAATACTATCCACAATGGTTGGACTTTAATTTATATTCCCAACTTTATATTATCTCCAATCCTTATAACCAATGTTTAACTTTCAACACTTTGTATTTATACTCCACGTTTCTTTTTAAATAAATAACTTGTAATGAAATTTCAGCTCTATATTTCACCACCCAGCCTTACAACAATCACGCTCCAGACTTATGCTAATTATCCGCCAATCGTTTAATTAAACAATTTCATTATACTCCGGCCCCACCTATATATATCAATAACCAATCAAACACTCATATCGTACCTGGCTATCCTCCTCACACCTTAGTTAACCTCCGGGCAAGTTCAACGTGCAACCACCGTCCGATGGCCCTTCTCCAAATCAACGACTCTTGGCAATTTCGCTCGGCTTCCAACGTCGGACTTTAACGTGCAATGGCGCGGGTTAAACGGTGGTTTTCCGGGGGTCACTTCGCCATGTGTCGCTTTCCCTATGGAATCGCTCGCGAATAGGAAATACCGCCTACTCCGCAAAAGCGGTGCGATATGGGCAACCCAGTTTTGTGATTCCGCTCGTGGTTTTGGTACAGGCTTGACCACGGGTGCAAGTCTGGTTCCGCTTTCCTTTTGTTTGTTAACTCATGTCCAATCCTCGGGTCAGGTTCCGAAAGCACAACAATCTTGTCTCTTTATTAAGCGGGATTTTTATATTTGAACAATGTTCACGACCCCGGTTCTCTACACAGACCTCGCCTTCAGGTGGGGTGAGTTCACAGGGTTATCCAACAATTTACGGGAATTCAAAGACAGAAGAATGGAATTATCAGTACCCAATCGCCTCACAGTTAAACAATTCTTCACAATTAGCAGTTCGAGATAATTCAATGGCAAATAAGCTTGGAAATCATTTAACTGGAAACAATTGTTCACACACAAAGGTTTATTGCAGAAATCCCCTCTCTACTCTCCTCTTCCCTCTCTACTTTTATTCATCCGAGGAATTACAATTTATATACATAACATATGGCTCTTCGGTTCCTCCGAGAGGACCGTTCTAGAAATCAAAAGGTCTAATTATAATAATTCAACTAACTGAAACTGTTCGAGTCCTACAACTCTAACTAGTCTAAGTAATACAGTCAGCTGAGGTATTGACACCTAGTTGTTACAACTCAAATGTTTTTGAACCCTCCTAGCCACAACATGTGGAAAAAACCTCCTACATTGCTGGCTAGTGCCTAATGCCCCTGCATCATCGTGTGACATAAAACTATTAACAAAAGTGAATTCCTTGAATTTCACCAAATATTTTCTTTGAATTCCTTGCTTTTAAAAGCCAATGATATCCCTTATTGTGTTAATGTTACGTAAATTCCTTGTCCTAGTGCCTCACACTCTACTATGAATGTTTTACTAAAAGTAGGTGCAACCGATGTTGGTGTAGAAGACATGGCATCCATTAAAAGATAGAATGCCAAAGTAGCCTCATCATTCCATATAAATGATATTTTCTTCAAGAGATATGTGAGTGGACTTGAAATGCATGCATAATTCTTAACAAATTATCAATAATATCATGTAAGTCTAAAAAATCTTATAAGAACCTTGATTTTCTTAGGAATAGGTCATTTTGTAATAGCTTGCATCTTTTGAGGCTCCAACTTCACTCCTTCCTTTAAAACAATATGAACCAAATACTCGAATTCTTATTTCCCAAAAGCACATTTGGATATTTTTACATAAAAATGATTGTTCTCAATAATTATTTGTATAACTTTTCCACATGTTTAGTGTGGTATTCCCATGATTTATTATAAATATGTGTATTATCAAAGAAAACCAACACAAATTTTATAAGATGGGATGAAACAAAATTGTTCTTAAGTCGAGCCTGCCGGACTTCAAACGGCGATAAACCAGTGCAATTAAATCCAGCAATTGCCCAAATAGCTCACACTACAATTTGTGGACGTTAAAACTAAATGAATTAACTTAATCTTTTTCGGTCCGAAGTTGGGTCATGACGGGGGAGAGTTGTGACGTAATTTTCTTATCCCGGCCTAATATTTTCAGTCCCATTTCCACCGCACGAAACAAACAAAGATCCGCTCCAATCAATTTCTGCCACGTGTCCTCAATAAAACTTGCCCTGCTCCCGGCTGTGGGTGCATTCGATGGCGTTTAAGGTGATGGGACATGGATATGGTGATTTCATATCAATCGCATTAACATTTAACGCTGTTCAATTAAGTTTTCACATCAAATCCGCATTAATTAATTTTTAACACTGTTCAAGATCGGCCTCCACTCCTCGATTCCGCACGCTCCAATATGATCCGGCCTTCGGCTCTCATTATTAATGATCAGAGATTAATTATGACGGGCGTCCTTTGATTGCATTGCAGTTTCAAGCGAGAAAATGGCTTTAGCCATGGCTGTATTTAGCAAAGTTGCTAGGATTACACCGCCCGTTAACCGTGGGACGATAAGGAGAATCGGGTTAATGACTGCGTTTAGACTTGCAAAGATATCTACATTTCTCTTGGTTAGTTTCTCTCGTTTGTCTTCCTCCCCACTGGTTCTCGCTTCTCGTCTCTGTGCCCATCATACCGACCGCACCCATGCTCGGGCGGTGTCATAGGATGCGTTGCCACAGTGGGAGCATTGTAGGGACACCATGCCCTCCGCTCAAACGTGAGTCGATTCGTCTGGCCTGAAGATTATTACGCAGTGTCGATATCCAACATTAGGAGGGCGTGCCTGCCATAGACCACCACCGTATGGATTCCCCCGCTCCTCGCTTCCCC